>RYFJ01002333.1:0-172948 GCA_003991445.1 Oryza meyeriana var. granulata
AAACAACTCTACATATTTACAAAGCACATATTAACCCATGCAGCCCACCGACTGACTACTCGTTGAAACAACCCGTATGTTAGAGAAAAACTAACAATAGAAAAAGTATAAAACTCAGTTATAAAAAAAGACTAAGTTGTCCATATTCCATGGAGTTACTGATGAGGCACCCGTTCTTCCGTCTTCAGTCGGAGCCCGCGATAAACCTCAGTATTAATAACGCCCTCCCAGTTAGGATAGTTTATGGCCCTGTCCTGTGGGTTGTATTTTTTCTCAAGATAATCGCACCAAAAAGCACGCCACGGACATTTTTGTGGTTGTATAACATGCAGCTTGAAATACCTTTGCAAACTGATTGTTGTATTCCTCCACTTTCTCCAACAGATCTTATCGACCCAATCGTATTGTGGAATTGTCGTCTGATAAGCCCAAACTCGTGAAACCAAACTCTAATCGTTTGGTAAGCATAGCCCCATAACCAGAAAGGAAGGGATTTCCCGTTGCCACTAACCATTTCTTAGATAGATACGATGGGAGTTCTTTTAACCCACCGGCCTTGTATTTGATCGTCAAATATCCTGCCTTATACCTTGTAAAGACCATTTACCATTGGCCCTTCAACCCTGCCCAGCTCCGGGTGTGCCACAGACGCATAGCAAAATCTTGCTGCCCGAAGTCGTCACAGAAATCTTGAAACATGTCACCTGTAAACTGAAGTACCGTTGTCGGTGATACCGGTTGGGACCCTGAATCGTATATATACTCATGATGAAGTCCTTTGCTTGTGCCGGCTTGTTATAGTGTTGCAAAGGTTTGGCCCAATCCACTTAGGAATTTATCCACCGCGACGAAGACAAAGTGTAGTGAACCCTCCTAGCGCTTCTTAAGGCCCGACCATGTCAACCCCCATACTGCAAAGGCCAAGAGATTGAGGATTTTGTGGTCTTGGGCTTGGAATTGTTGTCTGCGTCTAGAACTGGTAACCCTTGCATGTCAAACAAAAAATCTTTGCATCTGTTACTGTTGGCTAGAAAAAGAAAAATTGCTCCTGCCGGAAGGCCTTTCCGACTACGTCCTGGATGCGGCATGTTCCACATATGCCGAGTGGATCCGACTGAAGAATCTGCTGCCCTCCTCGGGATCTGTGTGACGTGTGCGCATAAGGACACCGGATTGACTGCCTTCTTCGGTACAGTCTTCTCTGACGACTAGGAAACTCTTGCTTCGACGTTGATTTGTTCGGCTTGGCTACGATCTTCTGGAGTTCATCATCCAGGAGGAATTTGGAGAACAGGAGTCCGCCAATCTTTGACATAGTGCAGCACCTCGTTCTGTCGCCGGGAAGGTTCGCCTCCCGACTGCTCCGCACTGGTTTCGTTCTTGACCAGATGGCTTCATAAGTTATCGACAAAGATCCCTGTCGGGACCATTCTCGTTGGATCCCATATTTGCCAATTCATCAGCAGCATCATTTATGTCGTAGGACATGTTTATTCTCCTCTCGAACTTGTTTTCCAGCTTGTGACCTCCTTCTGACAGTATGCCACCATTTTATCGTCGAGACATGTCCAGTCCTTCATTGACTTGGTTCCCCACCATGAGTTGAGAATCTCCACACACAACTTAGTCGACGTACGCCGAGTTATAGCAATGCGAGCCCGTCGATAATCTCGTACACGGTGACCCTTGTGGAAGCCGGAAGTGGATTGGTTAGAACGTACTTGAGTTTTTCGCCGATGGGGATGTTATACCGATGCCAGCCCTGGCCCGTCGATCCGTAGAGAACTCGAAGTAACATTGTCCAATACTCTAGCTTCGCTTGATGTATAACATTTGAACCTCTGTCCACTCGGCCACGAAGTCAGCTAGAGCTTGTATTGGATTCCGTCCATGCTGAAAGGTATATCGAACCCATCAACTCAAGCGCCTATTAGCGATTCGGCGGTGCCCCGCGTTATGCAGGACGTCCCCGAGTGATACGATGTGACCACCATGACTTGATGTGCTTGGAAATCAAGTGCACCAGCTTCCTAACAGTGATGAGTAGGCTGTTTATGTGAGCAGCTCTGGACCTGCGATATCTCATCTTTGAGTCGGCCTGCCAAGACCTCGCTGACAAAGTAGACTGGCCGTTGAAATCTTTTTGATGTGACCCAGTTTTGATCGCTGGTCGACCACACCAGCACTGTGCTGAACTACTTGAGTAGTGCCCCCACCAGATATAACATTAGCAGTTCTCCTGGCATGGTGATGCCAACACGGGAGAGGTGATGTGAAGAATAATGTTTAAGTCTTCAAAGCTTGCTGGCTTTCGGGAGTCCATTGGAAATTGTCTGCTTTCTTCAATAGCTTGAAAAAGGACATGGCCCTCGTTACGCCCTAGTCGGGAAATAAACCGACTGAGTGCCGCCATGCAATCCTGTCAGCTTCTGGACGTCCTTCCGGTAGTCGGGGTCGCCATGTTCATTGTTGTGGTGACTTTCCCGGGTTGGCCACGATCCCACGATGCGAGACGATTGAAGCCAAGTAATCGCCAGATGGCACACTAAAGGCGCACTTTCCGGTTCAACTTCACATCTTAAAGCTTCGAAGATTTTGAAGTTTTCCAGCTCAGCGATGAGGTTTAGCTTTGGACTTGGTCTGATCACCACCACGTCGTCGACGTAGACTTCTCACGTTCCGCCCAATCTGAGTGCACGACACCACTGAATTGCGCGTTGATACGTTGCTCTAGCCTTTTTCAAAACCGAACGCATAGTGACTTAGCAGTACGCTCCAAACGCGTAATGGAAAGACGTTCTTTAGGCAGTCCCCCCTTTCAGCTGATTTGGATGTATCCTGAAAATAGTGAGAAAGCTACGAAAGTTTCGCACCCCGCGGTGATTGAATCCCACCACCTGGTCTATTCTCCCGTAAACCAAATGGATCTTTTGGGGGCACGCCTGTTGAATCGCTGTAGTCGACGCACATTGGCCATTTACCTTTTTCTTCCCGGACAAGAACTGGTTTGCCAAAAGCAAATCTGGTTGATAGACCTCTTTGATGAACCCGGCTGCGAGGAGCTTGGTTATCTCCTCCCGAAATAGCATCCTTTGCGGTATCCTGTTGAAGCGCCGTTAGCCGTTGCTTTGACAGGCTTGCATCTATCTTGACGTTGAGGGCGTGCTCGATCACCCTCCCTTGGTACGCCCGGCAATGTCGGACGGGGTTTCCACGCAAGATGTCTTTGTTTGGCTTGGAGGAAGGAGTGAACGAGCACCCTTCCTATTGGGGTCGAGTCCTTGTCGATGTTTTACACCGACAATAATAATATATGGGGCTACTCGGCGGATGGAAACTCGGTGGGTTGCAAAGAAACACAGGAGATTTTATACTGGTCAGGCCCCGATGTGAGGTAATACCCTACGTCCAGTTTATATGTATTCCTTTGAGGAATTATGGTGGCGATTTTCGATGAACCGTATGGCCGTGGCTTATGAGTGCTCTTCTGCCCTATGGGGCGCGGCCCTGCCTCCCCTTATATATAGGACAGGTACAAGGTTAGGAGTCCCCATCGGATTATGACTAGGAGATCTCCCCTTAGAGATATACGCACCCGACTAGGACTGTATTATTCCTTTCTATACAAGGCGA
Source organism: Oryza meyeriana var. granulata (assembly GCA_003991445.1). Classification (NCBI taxonomy): domain Eukaryota; kingdom Viridiplantae; phylum Streptophyta; class Magnoliopsida; order Poales; family Poaceae; genus Oryza; species Oryza meyeriana. Next base: position 3,634 of record RYFJ01002333.1, read on the forward strand.
AGTCCTGAATCTAGCTAGTATCTCTAATATTAAGGCTAGGCCATCCTTATCCGAGTGGGGTCCCATATGCTTGTCATGAGTACCCGGGGCCCATTCACCCACAGTCGCCCCCTGAGACCTTCATTTTAGTTTTGAGTCACAGCTGATGCCGAGTGCTCATCCTCCATGGTGAAGTATTCCCGAGTGCATACTCCCGAGTACTCTTTGCTCGAGTGCTTCTTCTCCCAATCCTGCTTCATGTCAGCTGGGCAGCGAGGCTATGAAGGCTCCATGTAGAGTAGGAATAGTGTGCGCCGAATAGGCGCACCTATTAGGTGTAGCCCCCGACTTTGTGCTTAATTGTGAAAACAATTAAACATAAAGTCAAAGATCTTTAACCTTGAAAGTCTTTCCCGAGTAGATTACTACTGGTATATGAGACTCCTCGGTATCATGTCAACCGGAATATGATTTTATAGTCTTGCGAGTAGGGGAACTACTCGTATATAGGACTCTTCGACTTCATGTCAGTCGGAATGTGTTTTATAGTCTTGCCGAGTAGGGATGCTACTCGTATATGGACTCTTCAGCGTCATGTCAGCTGGAAAGGGGGTGTTTATAGTTCTTTCCCGAGTAGTATACTACTCGAAAATTAGACTCGTCGGCATCATGTCAGCCGGGATGATTATTTATAGTCTTTCCCAAGTAGTATACTACTCGAAAATTAGACTCGTCAGCTTTCATGTCAGCTGGAAAAGGTGTTTATAGTCTTCCCGAGTGGCGTCCCATTCGGAAGTTAGACTCTTCAGCTCGTCCAGCTGGAAGATGTTTATAGTCTTTCCGAGTAGTATACTACTCGAAAGTTAGACTCCTCCGCATCATGTCAGCGGGAATGAGAAATTTATAGTCTCTCCCGAGTAGTGCACTACTCGAAAGTTAGACTCTTCAGCATCATATCGGCTGGAATAATGTTGCCCATGGCAACTGGTGGCCACGCATGTAGGCGAGTACCACTTTTATGAAAAATAAATCCACGGCTGGTTAGGTGTACCCGAGAAAGATACCTGCATCCCCAATTTTAATGAAGACCAGCTTGTGATCCTTGTAAGGATATATCCTCGAGACCTGGTGGATAAAACAGATACCCAACATATATGTTTAGCAATAAGGCTCTCATGAAGCATATCTGTTACCTCATCGGCTCCTGTTGGTAGCACCAGCGCTATAATTTCAACTCAGCCTGCGGGCCGCCCACATGGAGCATGCTACTGTAGGAACTCATATCTTGGTGGCTGCTACCAAATAAGCCGGCCTGAGCCGACCTATCCAGTATAGCTCTATAGAAGTATCATCCATCGCATGTCAGGATGAGTTTTTTGGTGTCGGTAACCGCAATCAGCCAGAGAAATCCTTATTTGCAAGCCTTTCCGACTTATGTTCTGGATGCAGCCTGGTTGCCACAGGTGCCCGAGCAGGTGTGTTGCAGGATCTGCTTGCCCTCCTCAGGTGTGACGCAGTGCGTGAGAACTCCGGATGCGCTTTGTAAATCTTCTCTGACTTCAGGAGAGCCGAGCAGGGTACCCGAACCTTGCATTAGCATAAGATTCGGCTAGTGACCCTCATGGGGCATACCCTACCCAACAGAGTTATAGCCAAGCGAGGTACCCGAACCTTGCATTAGCATAGGATTCGGCTAGCGACCCTTATGGGGCGTACCCAACTTGACAGAGTGATATACGACCCCCGACTAGTGCCGGAAGTCGGTTGTCAGCTCATGTGGTGCATAGCCGGGGAAGATGACATCCCGACTGGCGCAAGTACTCGGTAAGTAGCCCTCATGGAGCACCCGAGTGTATTTTGGCAGACTTGTCCAGCCCCCGAGCGTAGGAGATAGGCTCGTAGCCATGAGTTCCTGTCACGCGTATCAGGAGCTGGGCCTGCAATATAAAGATATCGGATGAGTAGCATCTGATGATGAAAACAATCATCCAAATAAAATGTATTTTACAATATATGTAAATACATGTTCTTCCTCTTATTGATATTAATTTCCCCGAGTAGTTGACCCCTTACGTTTAAGCACTCTGCCCGACTATTCATAGCCCCCTAGCGTCGGGAGTTGGCTCATGGCTCTTTCCCAGACACGCGTTGTGAGTAACTTGAGTTCGTCTTTCATGGAGCAAAGTTTCACGGATAAGGATTTATGCTACTTGAGTATTTTTGCAATCATTTAAGAGCAAAAACAGAGAAGAGTGCAGCTTGTGCACCTATTAGGTGTAAGCAGCATTGGCAAGGCCGAGTGAAGAAATATTTATCAAGAAGCGACTTAGCTGTTCGGTATTTCGGAGTGGGGATGCCATCCTTGTGTTTGAGCTTGTGAGCCCCCGAGCATGTCACTTGTTGTTCTGATAATCTTCAGTTGTTGAAAGTCGAAGACGATTGTGACCGACTGCCACAATGAAGCCGTCTGACTTGCGTTTGCGATTCCCGGCTTTAGTCGGGACCGCGTCGTTGGTGCCCTCCCACTTCTTTTGTCAGGGTACCTTCCTGTCCTCGAGGGCCTCAGCCACAGCGTCAGCCGAGTCGGCGTGCTTGTTCGCCATGTCGAATAAAGCCTTGACAGAGTTGGGAGGCTTCCGTGTGAATTTGTCGATGAACGAGGTGTCTTTGACTCGTTTTCGAAAGGCGGCGATGACGACCTCATCCTTGACGTTAGGGATTGAGTTCTTCTTCTCAGAAAACCTCTTAATGAAGTCACGAAGAGACTCGTTCTTCCTTTGATGCAACTGATATAAGTTGTACTCGGAAGATGATCTCTCGTAAGTTCCCTGGAAGTTGGCGATGAAGCGTTCTCGGAGTTCTGCCCATGAGCCGATTGATTGCTTGGGAAGTCCTATTAGCCATGTCCTCGCTGAGTTGGCTAAAGCGACTGGGAGGTAGTTAGCCATGACTTGTGATTTCTTCCAGTCTGCTCGGATTTGCCGTAGTATAGACCGTGAGCCAAGACTCGGGATTGGTCTTGCCGTCGTATTTTTCGACTCCTATAGGCTTGAAACCCGATGGCCAGTCGGCCTGTTGTAGCTCCTGGGTGAAGGCCGGCACTCCTTCATCTTCATGAGGACTCCGACCCCGACTACGGCGGCGAAACCGCTCGTGGTGGAGGCCGAAACGCTCGTTCTCGTCTTCCGGTTGGCGTTGCTCATCATCTTCTCGTTCGCGGTGTCGAGCGTTGATGTCCTGCCGAAGATCACGTCGTTGTTGGCCTCGAAGGTCCTGATCATCCCGACGGTTACTTTGACGTTGCCGGTTGTCGTTGGGGCTGCCGAGTGACGCCTGACGTGCCTCCGTATGCAGCTGACTGGAGCCAGCCGCTCGGCGTCGCTTTGAGGTAGATGAGACTGCCGTGGGGAATGTCGACCGGTTGGTCGGTATGAGGGTATCACCCGACTGTTGGTGCTGCTGACATGTAGCAGCGGTAAGTAGGGCTTTTATCCTTGCGATCGTCGGGGTGGCCTGGTGATCAGGCCCAAACTGGAGTGTATCCAGTAGAGTCGCAGTGGCCACGATGTTCTGTTGAGGAGTAATGAAGACGTCGTGGTTGCTGACTCGGGTTTGGAGGATTTGTTGTTGAGCAGTCCGCCTAGCCCTGCGTAGGGCGTCATGTCGGCGTCTCGCTTCTTCCTCTTGTTGTTCTTGCAGTCGGCAGGCTTCCTCCTCTTGTTGCTCGTGTAGTCGGCGTGATTCCTGAGTAGGAGTAGAGCCTTTGGATGCCATGAAGATTTCTCGTGGCGGGGAGAAGCTTGCCAAACTGCTATCTGACTTAGAGTTGGAATGCGACTGGGAGTCGTAGTCCGACTGAGAGTCGTAGTCGGAATAGTTGATGGGGGTGATTATAACTCTGACCTCCCTAGATCCGATCTCGAGCGGCTCTGGGCCGTATCCGAGTCGAACTCCAGAGGATCGGGTTTGCCGTGTTGGATGTAGATTGTAGATATCCACGGCATCGCCGAGTCTGAACGGGAAATTGACGATCTCTTCCTTTTTTGGCCCGATCTTGGCCTGCTCAAAACTGAGTCTGAGTCGAACACCGAAAGGAAGAGTTGTCCCTGGCTAGTCAAACACGGTGAGCTAGGACTCAGGGTTGGTTTTGCCGTTGTATTTCTCGATCCCCGTAGGCTTGAAGCCCGATGGCCAGTCGACGTCCTGTAGCTCGTGGGTGAAGGCTAGAATGCCTTCATCTTCATGAGGGCTCCGGCTCCGACCGCGGCGGTTAAACCGATCGTGGTGAAGGCCGAAACGCTCATGCTCGTCCGCCATTCGGCGGCGCTTGTTCTCTTCGCGTTCGCCTCGCCGAGCGTTGATGTTGTGGCGAAGGTCGCGTTGTAGTTGGACTCGGAGATCTTGGTTGAACCGGCGGTCATTCTGGTGACGCCACCGATTGTTGTTATTGGTGTTGCCGAGTGATGTTTGTCGCGACTCCTCGTGTGGCTGACTTGAGCTAGCCACCCGGCGTCGTGCTGATGTAGATGAGCCTGCTACCGAAGAACCCGACCAGTTAGTCAGAACAAGTGTGTCGCCTGACTGCTAGTGCTACTGACAGGCAGCAGCTGTAATCATCGCCTTGATCCTAGCGATAGTCGAGGTGGCCTGGTGATCAGGCCTGAGCTGGAGTGTGTCCTGTAGAGTTGCAGCAGCCATGATGTTCTGTTGTGGCATGACGAAGAGGTCATGGTCTCCAACTTTGGTTTGGAGGATCTGTTGCTAAGCAGTTTGCCCAGCCTTGCGTAGCTCGTCATTGCGAGCCTCGCGGTCGGCTTCCTCCTGTTGCCGTAGTTGGTGTGCCTCCTCTTGTTGCTCCTCTTGTAGTCGGTGAACCTCTGGTGGAGGAGTTGAAGCCATGAAGACCTCGCGGGGCAGAAGGAAACTCGCCAGACTAGAGTCCGAACTGGTGTTCGAACCATTGTCCGACCTAGAGTCGGAGTCCAAGTAGTTCATCGGAGTAAGAACGACTCCGACCTCCCTAGATCCAATCTGAAACGGCTCTAAGCCGTGTCCAAACTGAATTGCAGGGGATCGGGTCTACCACGTAAGATGTAGATCCACGGCGTTGCCAAGCCTGTGCAGGAAATTGACGATCTCTCCCCTTCTTAGCCCAACCCAGGCCGGCTCAAGGCCTAGCGCGAGTCGGACACCGAAGGAGAGTTGTCTCGAGGCTTGACGAAGTAGAAGATTGCTGCATCAGATTGATGATGGTTGTTGCAGCGTCGTGTGGACCGACTGGCATAGAGTCGACTGATTCCTTGGCCAGTTGGATCAAGTCTGCGTCAGCCAAGGTGAGATTGCCGATCTGGTCGATGACGAAGTCGAGGTTTCCGAAAGTTATTGTGTCTCCAGGGGAGAATTTGTTACCGTCGACTCCTATTGTTGGATCCATCGAGCTTGTAGATGTAGATCTCGTCGAAGCCCCTACCTGGCGCGCCAACTATCGATGTTTTACACCGGCAATATGAATATGGGGCTACTCGGCGGAAGGAAACTCGATGGATTGCAAAGGAACAAGGAGAGATTTATACTGGTTTAGGCCCTCGATGTGAGGTAATACCCTACGTCCAATTGTGGTGTTATTCCTTTGAGGATTTGTGTCTGCTTCTATGAGCTCGTGATGATTCTGCCCTCATGGGGCGCCCTGCCTCCCCTTATATATTGGGGGACAGGGATACAAGGTAGGAGTCCCAGCCGGATAAGGCCAAGAGATTTCCTTTTAGAGATACAATTTCCCCGATTAGGACTGTGTATTCATTATTGTACAAGGCAAAGTCTGCCGGGTGCTACTATATCTCTAATTATAAGTCTCGGCCCATCCTCTATCCGAGTGGCCCATATGCTTGTGATGAGGTACCCAGGGCCATGGCCTCCATAGCTGGCTAGCTGTTTCCTTGATTCCCTAGCTGGATGGCTAGGAGGATGTGATTCAAAAGCAGCATTTTCCTGCAAACAGCGAGTATGAGGACAATTCCAGATAATTCAGATTCGTGTAATCATCACAGGCAAATAACCAGGTGCCAGATGTTGAGAGCTTTCAATTGGCCTTGGCCTGCCAGGCAGTAGGCTTGAGATACTTATTATATCCAGAGTCTCTACGACACCATGATGAGAAGTAGCAAAGCAGATTGTCTGTTAGTGTGTTCCGATTGACAAGATTAGTAGGGTAATCATCATAGGTTTGTGGTTTGGCCGAGTGCATCACCTCGCTCTCGGGGCTGGGACAACACTCGGCTTGGGCTGTGGTCTCTCTGCCTCGGCCTCAGTCGAGGTTGGGATGGCGATGGGGGTTGGTAGCGCTGTCCCCTTGGGATCAGCGTCACTTGGCTTCCTACACAATTATATTGCAATCAAGAAATTGCAGAATATTTCAAGATATTTGAAGACTGAAGATTTCATACCTCTTGGAAGTCTTAAACTTCCATCCCTATATACCAGGGGTGGAAGAAGTTGGCAAAGAGCCCAAAGGCTTACTGGGGTGTGGAGTTGCTTGGGGTTGGACTTTGTGCTGCAGCATAAAGGGGCATGGTGCTTGGGCCAGTCAGCTCTGCTCTTGGTGTGGCCGGCTGGGTTGGTGGTGCAGTCGGCACTGCGGCTGCTGCTGTGGTTGGCGCTGGGGCTGCGCTATCAGCATCCCTTATTTTTGAACCGCCTGACACCTTAGTTGGCTTGTCCTTCTTCTTGGCATGGTCCTTCATAGGTTGCTTCCCAGCTCTCTTGGAGCTGGGTTGGGCAGCCGATGGGCTGGCCGGCCGTTTCCTTGATTCCCTAGCTGATGGCTGGGAGGATTTGATTCAAAAGCAGCATTTTCCTACAAACAGCGAGTACGAGGACAATTCCGGATAATTCAGATTCATGGTAATCGTCATAGGCAAGTAACCAGGTGGCCAGATGTTGAGAGATTACAATTGGCCTTGGCCTGCCTAGGCAGTATGGCTTGGGACACTTATCAGCATCAAGAGTCTCTACGATGCCATTTATGAATTAGCGAAGAAGATTGTCTGTCACTATGTGCCGATTGACCAGATCAGGGTACTCCCGGGATGGATCATTTTTTCCTTGCTATTCATACCCGGGGTGGATCTGGCCTTCAGGGGCTGAGTACACCGGTGTCGATGTTTTACACCGGCAATAAATATATGGGGCTACTCGGCGGATGGAAACTCGGTGGATTGCAAAGGAACACAGAGAGATTTTATACTGGTTCAGGCCCTCAATGTGAGGTAATACCCTACGTCCAGTTTATATGTATTCCTTTGAGGATATACGGTGGTGGTTCTGATGAACTTGTGTGCACCTGCCCTCATGGGGCGCCCTGCCTCCCCTTATATACTGGGGGACAGGGTTACAAGGTAGGAGTCCCCATCGGATTACGACTAGGAGATCCCCCTTAGAGATATAACGCACCCGACTAGGACTGTATATTCCTTTCCATACAAGGCGAAGTCTGCCGAATCTAGCTATATCTCTAATCACAAGGCTAGGCCCATCCTCTATCCGAGTGGCCCATATGCTTGTCATGAGGTACCCGGGGCCCATGGCACCCACAGTAGCCCCCGAGACCTTCATAGTTGAGTCACAGCTGATGCCAAGTGCTCATCCTCCACGGTGAAGTCTTCCCGAGTGCATTGCTCCCGAGTGCTCTTTGTCTGAGTGCTGCTTCTCCCGAGTCCTGCTTCATGTCAGCTGGCAGCGAGGCTATGAAGGGCTCGATGTAGATGTTGGAATAGTGTGCGCCGAATAGGCGCACCTATTAGGTGTAGCCCCCGACTTTGTGCTTAATTGTGAAAATAATTAAACATGAAGTCAAAGATCTTTAATCTTGTAGTCTTTCCCGAGTAGATTACTACTGGTATATGAGACTCTTCGGTATCGTGTCAACCGGAATATAATTTATAGTCTTGCCGAGTAGGGAACTACTCGTATATAGGACTCTTCGACTTCATGTCAGTCGGAATGTGTGTTTATAGTCTTTCCGAGTAGGATGCTACTCGTATATGGGACTCTTCAGCGTCATGTCAGCTGGGATGATTATTTATAGTCTTTCCCAAGTAGTATACTACTCGAAAATTAGACTCGTCAGCTTCATGCCAGCTGGAAAAGGTGTTTATAGTCTTTCCTGAGTGGCGTCCCATTCGGAAGTTAGACTCTTCAGCTCGTCAGCTGGAAGAATGTTTATAGTCTTTCCCGAGTAGTATGCTACTCGAAAGTTAGACTCCTCCGCATCATGTCAGCGGGAATGAGAATTTTATAGTCTCCCCCGAGTAGTGTTACTACTCGAAAGTTAGACTCATCCGCGTCATGTCTGCGGGAATAATGCTGCTCATGGCAACTGGTGGCCACGCATGTAGGCCGAGTACCACTGTATGAAAAATAAATCCATTACGTGGTTAGGTGTACTCGAGAGAGATACCTGCATCTCCAATTTTAATGAAGACCAGCTTGTGATCCTTGTAAGGATGTATCCTCGAGACCTGGTGGATAAGACAGATACCCAAACATATATGTTTAGCAACAAGGCTCTCATGAAGCATATCTGTTTACCTCATCGGCTCCTGTTGGTAGCACCAGCGCTATAATTTCAACTCAGCCTGCGGGCGGCCCACATGGAGCATGCTACTGTAGGAACTCATATCTTGGTAGCTGCTACCAAATAAGCCGGCCTGAGCCGTCCTATCCGGCATAGCTCTATAGAAGTATCATCCATCGCCTGTCAGGATGAGTTTTTGGTGTTGATAACCGCAATCAGCCAGAGAAATCCTTATTCGCAAGCCTTTCCGACTTATGTTCTGGATGCAGCCTGGTTGCCATAGGTGCCCGAGCAGGTATGTTGCAGGATCTGCTTGCCCTCCTCAGGTGTGACGCAGTGCATGAGAACTCCGGATGCACTTTGACGATGTAAGTCTTCTCTGACTTCAGAAGAGCCGAGCAGGGTACCCGAACCTTGCATTAGCATAGGATTCGGCTAGCGACCCTCATGGGGCATACCCTACCCAACAAAGCTGTGACCAAATAAGGTACCCGAACCTAGCAGTAGCGTAGGATTCGGCTGGCGACCCTCATGGGGCATACCCTACTTAGCCGAGTAGTACACAGCCCCGACTGGCGCCGGAGGTTGATTATTAGCTCGCATGGAGCGTAGCCGGGCTCGCATGGAGCGTAGCCGGGGAAGATGACATCCCGACTGGTGCAAGTACTCGGTCAGTAGCCCTCATGGAGCATCCCGAGTGTATTTTGGCAGACTTGTCCAGCCCCCGAGCGTAGGAGATAGGCTTGCAGCCCTGAGTTCCTGTCACGCATATCCGGAGCTGGGCCTGCAATATAAAAATATCGGATGAGTAGCATCTGATGATGGAAATAATCACCCGAATAAAATGTATTTTACAATGTATGTAAATACGTGTTCTTCCTCTTTTTGATATTAATTTCCTCGAGTAGTTAACCCCTTACGTTTAAGCACTCTGCCCGACTAGTCATAGCCCCCTAGCGTCGGGAGTTGGCTCATGGATCTTTCCCAGGCACGCGTTTTGGGTGACTTGAGTTTGTCTTACATGGAGCAGAGTTTCACGGATCGAGATTTATGCTACTCGAGTACTTTTGTAATCATTTAAGAGCAAAAACGGAAAAAAGTAAATGCGCAGCTTGTACACCTATTAGGTGTAAGCGGCTGTGGCACTAGCAAGGCCGAGTGAGGAGATGTTTATCAGAAAGCGACTTAGCTGTTCGGTATTTGGGAGTGGGGATGCCATCCTCGTGTTTGAGCTTGTGAGCCCCCGAGCATGTCACTTGTTGTTCTGATAATCTTCAGCTGTTGAAGGTCGAAGGCGGTTGTGACCGACTGCCACAATGGAGCCGTCTGACTTGCGTTTGCGATTCCCAGCTTTAGTCGGGACCGCGTCGTCGGTGTCGTCCCACTTCTTCTGTCAGGGTGACTTGTTGTCATCGAGGGCCTCGGCAACAGCGTGGGCCAAGTCGGCGTACTTGTTTGCCATGTCGAATAGGGCCTTGACAGAGTTGGGAGGCTTCCGCGTGAATTTGTCGATGAACGAGGTGTCTCTGACTCCTTTTCGAAAGGCTGCGATGATGACCTCGTCCTTGATCTTCGGGATTGAGTTCCTCCTCTCAGAAAACCTCTTGATGAAGTCACGAAGAGACTCGTTCTTCCTTTGGCGCAACTGATATAGGTCGTACTCGGAAGATGGCCTCTCGTATGTTCCCTGGAAGTTGGTGATGAATCGTTCCCGGAGTTCTCCCCAAGAGCCGATTGATCGCTTTGGGAGTCCTGTTAGCCATGTCCTCGCTGAGTCGGCTAAAGTGACTGGGAGGTAGTTAGCCATGACTTTGTGATTTCCTCCAGCTGCTCGGATCGCCAGAGTGTAGACCGTGAGCCAGGACTCGGGATTGGTCTTGCCGTCGTATTTGTCGATGCCTGTAGGCTTGAAACCCGGCGGCCAATTGAACTGTTGTAGCTCCTGGGTGAAGGCTGGAATGCCTCCGTCTTCATGTGGACTCCGACCCCGACTACGGCGGCGAAACCGCTCGTGGTGGAGGCCGAAATGCTCGTTCTTGTCTTCCAGTTGGCGTTGCTCGTCTTCTTCTCGTTCGCGGCGCCGAGCATTGGTGTCCTGCCGAAGATCACGCCATAGTTGGCCTCGGAGATCCCGGTTGTCCCGACGGTCACTTCGACGTTGCCGGTTGTTGTTTGGGTTGCCGAGTGACGTTTGGCGTGACTCCGTGTGCAGCCGACTAGAGCCGGCCGCTCGGCGTCGCTTTGAGGTAGACGAGACTGCCATTGGGGATGCCGACTGGTTGGTCGTATGAGGGTATCGCCCGACTGTTGGTGCTGCTGACATGCAGCAGCGGTAAGCATGGCTTTTATCCTTGCGATGGTCGGGGTGGCCTGGTGATCAGGCCCAAGCTGGATCGTGTCCAGTAGGGTTGCGGCGGCCACGATGTTCTGTTGTGGCGTGACGAAGACGTCGTGGTCGCCGACTTTTGTTTGGAGGGTTTGTTGCTGAGCGGTTCGCCCAGCCCTGCGTAGGCCGTCATTACGGGCGTGCAGGCGTCTTGCTTCTTCCTCCTGTTGTTCTCGCAGTCGGCAGGCCTCCTCCTCTTGTTGTTCGTGTAGTCGGCGTGATTCCTGAGTAGGAGTAGAGCCTTTGGATGCCATGAAGATTTCTCGTGGCGGAGAGAAGCTTGCCGAGCTGCTGTCCGACTTAGAGTCGTAGTCCGACTGGAAGTCGAAGTCCGACTTCGAGTCGAAGTCGGGATGGTTGATGGGGATGAGTGTAACTCCGACCTCCCTAGATCCGATCTCGAGCGACTCGGAGCCGTATCCGAGTCGAACTCCAGGGGATCGGGTTTGCCGCGTCGGATGTAGATTGTAGATATCCGCGGCGTCGCCGAGTCCGAACGGGAAGTTGACGATCTCTTCCCTTCTCAGCCCGATCTCGGCCGGCTCAGAACCGAGTCCGAGTCGAACACTGAAAGGAAGAGTTGTCCCTGGACTCGGGCGTATTGGAGATCACCACAGCATGTCGTCGAAGATTGCCGCAGCGTCGTATGGGCCAACTGGCGCGGAGTCAGCTGGTTCCTCGGCCAGTTGGATCGGGTCCGTGTTGGCCAGGGTGAGATTGCCGATCTGGTTGGCAACGAAGTCGAGGCTTCTGAATGCGATTGTATCTCCGGGGGAGAGTTTGCCACCGTCGACTTCGGTTGCTGGATCCATCGAGTTTGTAGATGTAGATCGCACCGAGACCCCTACCTGGCGCGCCAACTGTCGATGTTTTACACCGGCAATAAATATATGGGGCTACTCGGCGGATGGAAACTCGGTGGATTGCAAAGGAACACAGAGAGATTTTATACTGGTTCAGGCCCTCAATGTGAGGTAATACCCTACGTCCAGTTTATATGTATTCCTTTGAGGATATACGGTGGTGGTTCTGATGAACTTGTGTGCACCTGCCCTCATGGGGCGCCCTGCCTCCCCTTATATACTGGGGGACAGGGTTACAAGGTAGGAGTCCCCATCGGATTACGACTAGGAGATCCCCCTTAGAGATATAACGCACCCGACTAGGACTGTATATTCCTTTCCATACAAGGCGAAGTCTGCCGAATCTAGCTATATCTCTAATCACAAGGCTAGGCCCATCCTCTATCCGAGTGGCCCATATGCTTGTCATGAGGTACCCGGGGCCCATGGCACCCACAACCGGTTCAAGAATGTCTGAGCGACCCAAGGCCGGTCAGACTGTTCTTCTTCAAGGCCTCAATCTTCTCCACCAGTAGCCGCACTTGCACCATCTCGACCTCAGATGGGAGGGCCGACCAGCACCCCAGCACCGTAGGAGAATTCCCAACAAAGGATGGCAAGGAGGGTTCGGGATTTGTGCAATAGAACCACTCCTAGTGTCACCCTTTTAGAGAGGTCTCTAGGGAGAGGTGAAGATAAACTTTCTTCATCTCGTTCCAAAGCTGCAGCCCAGCTCCCCCTATAGCACTTGGGTTGGATTTGGATGGCTGGGGTTTAATGTGGAAGAAATAGTGGAAGATATTGAAGTGAGGGTCTATTCCAAGAAAAGCTTCATAGAGAGTCACGAAGATTGAGATGTGAAGAATGGAGTTGGACAAGCTCAATCTGATAAAAGTTTAAGAGGGCCCGGAAGAAATCCAAGATGGGGAGAGCAAACCCCCTATCAAAAAAGGACTCAAATACCATGATATCGTGGTAGTCAAAAGTGGGGAGCGATTTAGCTTTAGCCGGGCGCTAGTTGATGTGCTCCTTTTGCTAGAGGCATTTGTCCCTCTCTAGATGTGCTAGCTTGGAGGAGCATGAAGTCGCTGTAGGCCATGTTCCTACTAGGACGTTGGGAGCGTCGAATGAAGACCTCAGCATTTTGGGAGTCGAAAAGGTGGGGGAAAAGCTTTTGAATGATGAAGATAGACGCCGGATTAGAAGGCTTTGCAGATCTATGAAGGGGAGCTCGAGTGTGTGGAAACCCTAAGTGGGAGCGGAGAACACGAGAGCTACGCACGCAGATGCAGGAGGCAAAAAGTTTCGGTGATTTGGGGAAGAAAGGGAATCTTTTCTCTCTCCCTAGAATTTATCGGCCTGCGCTGGGTGGTTAGTTTGGGCCGGCCTGCTCAGTACTAGGCTGTAAGATATGAGTTCCTACATAGAATGTCCTCTTGGGTCGATAGCCAACTATGTTGAAATCACAGTTTGGGTGCTGTTTTACAGGTATCGATTAAAATATTCAAATATGCTTCCTGTTAAGCCTAATTGTCGGACACATGTGTTCAGATATCTGAATTATTTAATAGGTATTGGGGATATATCCTTACAAGGATCAATAGCTGGTCTCCATTAAAATTGGGGATGCGGGTTTCTCTCAAGTACACCTAACCACACATTGGGTTAAAATCCATGAGGGGTACTCAGCTTATATGCTTAGCCAAATTGCCTTGAGCAAAACAATTTTCAGCTGATATGATGCTGAAGAGTATAATTTCTGAGAAATATTTCACTCAGGAAAGATTTAAAGGTTAAAGATCTTTGATTTCATGTTTAATTGTTTCACAATTAAGCACAAAGTCAGGGCTACACCTAATAGGTGCGTATATTCAGCGCATACTATTCAAATTTTTCCATGAAGCTCTTTATAGCCTCGTTGTCTGCTGATATGAAGCAGGACTTGGGTGAGGAGGCACTCGGACAAAGAGTACTTGGGAGCATTGCATCCAGGAAGTCCTCACCATGGAGGAAGAGCACTCAGCATCAACTGTGTCACACCCTGAGTTTTTCCCCCTTTAATAGAGCCACACAAAATATACTCAAGAAAATACCCAAAGAAATTATTTAAATAAGGCAAAGGAAATTAATTAATGGTGAAAATATAAAATATCAATCTACCATGGCTGGGAGTATTTTTCTTATATTCCTCTTGCCAAAATACACTAACAAGATTTTTATTGGAATTTTTAGAGCACTAGATGTATTTTTAATAATTCAAAACGTGTTATTGAAATTGAAAATCTCTTGGAAATCCTTTTCTCCCTCTTTCTTTTCCCTTTTTCTCTTTTTTCTCTTTTCTTTTCCCTCTGGGCCATGGCCCGTTCCTGTTTTGGCCTGCTCCCATGGCCCACATGCCCCACATGCCTCCTCTCTCTCTCTGCCGCTGGGCCCCGCGCGCCAGCCGCCGCGCTCGTTCACCCCTCCCGCTGATAGGCCGGGCCCACCTGTCAGCTTCGTCTACCTCCTACCGTTCTCGGCCTCGCCCAAGCTGCGTAGCACCATCGAGCTGCCTGTGGAATGGAAGCCTCTGTGCAGCTAGTGGTTTTTAGGCTTCTCTACCTTTTTCTGTTGTATTTATGTAAGACAATTTTATTCTGTTTGTAAGACGTACTCTGTATGGCAACTTGTTATTGTGTACCCTAGCTTTCCTGGACAGGGATTTAATACATAGAAATGTTCAGAATTCTGGTTGTGAATTTCTGGGCATTACAAGTTGGTATCAGAGCTAGGTTGACCGTAGGATTAGCCAAATGGAAATCCTAAGAGCCCTCTGAACCTTCTCATCTGCATATGCCTTTTTGCACTTGGAGTTGTTTCGGGAATATTGGGAATTTATTCTCGGTTTGGGATAAAACCTTGGCCTTTATTTGACTGAAATTTTTGGGTCAGGTCAAGTTAGAATGGGTATTTATTCGACAATCGCGTCATGTATGCCCAAATTTTGGGAAAATATTGGTCATCAGGGGTAACATTTAATTAAACTCATGTGCAAAATTTTCCTAATCACCTTGCAACTATTATTTAAATTAGTTTGGCATTATTTTATTCGGTCATACCATTCTGTCGATTTCTTAATATCGATCATGCAAAAATTATTCCATGCATAAAATTGTTGTTTATTTTCAAATTATTTATCGTTTATTTTATTTGGATCTAAGCATACATTGATTCCCCCTCCTTGTCTTCTATAGATGGACAGCCTTCCTAACCAATGTGGAGCCGAGATGGGAGGCTTTGTGGAGGAGTTCCATGTGATGAGCTTCACTTTGGGGTACAACCATGCCCCCAAGTACACCGCAGTGGAGCCACTGGAGGGCGAGCTCTCACACTCCTGCTAGCTACGGAGATAGAGATCGGTGGGCGTACCTTTGACCACGCCTGCTAGGAGGCCACTTTCTTCCTGACAGGAGAGCTACGCCGCAGGCACCACTCCACTCTCCACACCACAGTCTACCGCTACCTTCCAGCCGGCAGAGGTGGAGAACAACACCACCATCGTCCACATGAAGTGAGCCTTGTGGGCCATGGACTACATGCATGCCAACTGGGTGCGTGCAACCAATGACAGGGAAGACACCAACAGGATGACCATTATCGGTCTCAAGAACTAGGCCGACCGCCTGAAGAAGGAGGTCGCTGAGCTAAAGGGCCAGCAGCTGCCAGGTGGGGCCAGGATCCGCCTGACCCCGAGGAAGAGGACTCTTCCTCCGGTGCATATTTAGTTGGCCCCTAGGAATGGGCCACACGCACCGCCAACTCCTGCACCAGTACCAGCACCAGCACCAGCTCCGGTGCTAGCTCCAGCACCAGCCCTGGCTCTAGTTCCAGTCCCTAGCTTGCACCATTTCCTTAGTTTGTTTCCTTGTTAATTGTGATGTTAGGAGTGTTTCCTTGGGGTTAGTCAATGGTTCATACCATCTGTTGTGGTATGGCCTCCCTAGTTAGGAGTTGAACTGCTTTGTGATGTTTTTAAGTCATGCTTTCAGTTAAATTAATTCAGTCACTTAATTATCACTCCTGGTTTTGAGCTGCCTGTTTTCCTCCTTCCCTTCCATTTCCATCCCCCTTCAGATGCTGAACACCAAGACCAGAGCCCGTGCTACCAATGACACCAGCGCCACCAACCAACAAGACGGGGTGCCACAGAACAACGAGGCCCCCTACCACTTGCCACCCCCGTTACCCAAGAATTCGACACTCACTCAGGTTCTGGCCAACCAAAACCAGATGATGGCAATAATGATACAGCAGATGAAGCAAAACAGTCAGCAACAGCAACACCAGCAGGCTCATATCCTAGCTGCTACTCCCCAATCCAAGCTGCCCGAGTTGTTGAGGGTCAGACCGCCCATGTTCTCGAGCACCACCAACCCCATGGACACCAATGACTGCTGTTGGCGATCGAGAAGAAACTCAACCTTCTCCAATGCAACGACCAGGAAAAGTTGCCTTTGCCACGCATCAGCTCCAGGGTCCCGCCTCTTCTTGGTGGGACAATTTCCTCGTGACCCATACCGCCAGAACTGAGGTCACCTGGGCAGAATTCTGCCACAACTTCCGGAAATCCCAAATTCCAACAGGCATTGTGGCACAGAAGAAGAGGGCATTCCGAGGGCTGGTGCAAGGAAACAAGATAGTCACATAATACCTCCATGATTTCAACCGCCTGGCGCGTTACACACCAGAGGATGTCCGCACTAATGCAGAAAGACAGGAGAAGTTCTGGAGGGGTTGGACAATGAGCTGACCAACCAGCTCCTCTTCAGTGACTACTCCGATTTTGAGAAGCTAGTGGACAAGGCGATTCGCTAGGCGGACCAGCGCAACACGATGGACCGCAAGCGAAAGGCGGCCTAGTTTAGAGCACACCAAGGGCAGCACCAGAGACCCAAAGTGATGTTGGGGCATCAGGGTGGACCCTCCACCACAATCGTCTGCTAGCAATGCCTATTCCACCCCGGTCACTTCGGGGGCAACAGCAACAACAGCGGGCAGCACAACCATCACCCCACTCTGCGCCTGCCAATGGCACCAGCTCAGCAGGGACAGCCCAAGAAGGACAGTGGGGGAAAACCCTCATTTGCTTCAACTGCAATGAGTGGGGCCACATCACGGACAAGTGCCCAAAGTCAAAGCGCATTGGCGCCAGGCCTGCAGCTCCCTAGAACCCCAACGACAACCAGCCCATGATCAAGGGGCATGTCAACCACATCTCCACAGAAGAGGCACAGGCTGCACCAGAAGTGGTACTAGGTACATTTCTCGTGAACTCAATCCCTGCGACAGTACTTTTTGATTATGATGTAACGCATTCATTCATATCAATGAAATTTGTGGGGACACATGGGTTAAAGGTAGTGGAACTTAAGATCCCCATATGGGTCCACACCCCCGGGAACTGCATGACCATAGCTTACTATAGTCCCTCAGTGAACCTAGAAATTTAAGGATCACCTTTTTTAGCCAATCTCATCCTTCTAGAATCCAAGGACCTAGATGTCATCCTAGGGATGGATTGGTTGGCCCGGCACAAAGGGGTGATCAACTGTGCCAACCGCACCATTACGGTGACCAGCCCGGAAGGAAAGATGGTTACCTTCAGATCACCAATGCCACAGAGTCAGGAGGCAAGTTTGAATCAAGTTGCAGCCAAGGAATAGCCTAAAAATGGGAAGAAACCAGACAAGAAGGTGGAAGATATTCTGATAGTAAGGGAGTATCCGGATGTTTTTCTAGAGGATCTACCAGGAATGCCACCAAAAAGAGAGATCGAGTTCAGAATCGATCTAGCACCAGGAATGGCCCCAATATATAAAAGGCCCTACAGAATGGCACCAAATGAGATGGCGGAGGTCAAGAAACAAGTTGACAATTGTTAACGCCAAAATTTGGTAAGGCCCTGTATTAGACTCGGTCAAGAAAAAGGTTGTAGTCAACTAACAGAAATTGATCCAGAAGGGACCGAATCCGGGAAGGAGCCGTGAAGACCGCGGTATGGCAATTATTTACCGTGTCTATTATTTAGGCAGTGTTAGTTTTTATCTTTAGGAAACCTGATCTCGTGTCTGATCGGGTCTTATTAATATTTCCTCCTGTAAATTAGGAAATTGTCTGCCGTGTCCAATAAGGACTCGTGTCAACTCGGGGTATAAATACGTATGCCCGAGTGCTGTGTAATCATCATCAATCGATCAATACAAATTCGGCACATCGCCACCCTTTCGATAGGTTCTTGCTTCTCGAGCCGGGCTGCATCGGTTAAGTTCGACCTCCTGCGAGAGGGTAAGTCTCGTCACCCCGGCTACCTATCGGCTAGGACTTCCTCGGTTAGGTCCGATATTCTAGTCGGTTTATGGTAGTCGGCTTACCACGGTATATCTTTTTTGTCTATGGCTGCATCAGTTCAATTTGATCTCATAGATTGATTACGTATATCACATCACTGTTCGCACCAAAAACCACCGGGTGTGCCAAGAAGCTTGCTGACGATCTGGTTTGATGCGATTGAACATACGAAGGCCTGGGAGATCTGCTTAGCTCTAGTGCAGGTCCTAAAATATTTGAGGTTCGTAGGCGTGCCAGTCAATTTGACCCCGCAATTGACAAGGAGAATATTAGCTCAGGGATTCAATCGGCCAATAAGAATCCCGCTAGCCGATTGCCGAAGGAATGCTTGAATACCGGCTGAAAGCCGATGATAAAACTTTGTCCGAGCCCCAGCTGTCCGCGCCCGGGTCTCGTGCCCGTGCCTGGGTCCTCGTGCCTAGGTCCTCGCTCCCGGGTCCTCGCTTGTGCTCGTGCCGGGTCAGCAGCAATTGCACATCGGCTATCGGCTGATACGGACTGATGTAGGCTCCTTGTAGCCGATGGCCGATGGCACCTGTGTATCGGCTAGGAAACCAATAACGCTATAAGCAAATAGATAAGCTGTCAGTATAACATGTGCATCGGCTAGAAGCCAATGATAAAATAGATAGGCAGAATAGTAAGCTAGCCGACTGCCAAGGAAACACATGTGCATCGGCTAGAAAACCGATGATAATATAGATGACCAAAATAATAAAGATAATACAGTCGGCTTTATAAAAAGATAACCTATCGGCTAAGCACTCCGATAGAACGTCGCATATACACCGATCGGCTTGATAAGGATAAATCTATTATTATCAATCTAGTAGTTCAGACCTAACTGATGCAGCATAGATTAATAATAATAAAGGAACCTCAACAAGCCGATAGACCTAATGCAACTGTGATGTAATAAGATAACTTATCGGCTATACATTCCGATAAGACACTTGCGCAAAAATCATCAACCTAGCAGGAACGATTTATCGCTGGCAGCTCAGTAGATCGGACCCAACCGATATAGCACGAACTGATGATAAATCGCCCCCAGTAAGCTGATAAGATCTACGCACGCGTGATGTGGTATACCTGATCGGCCTAAGAGGTCGAACCGAACCGATGCAGCCGTAGACAGGGCAGATACACCTGGGTAAGGGGTGACGAGTCTTACCCTCTCGCAGGAGTTCGGACCTAACCGATGCAGCCCCGCTCGAGAAGCAAGAACCCGTCGAAAGGGTGGCAATCGCCGAATTTGATTGATCTGTGTGGATAAATTTACAAGGTGCCCGGCGTACTATTTATACCCTGAGTTACATGAGTCCTTATAGGACATGGAACAGACTTTCCTAAACTAGAAAAGGAAAAATTAACAGACCTGATCGGACAAGAGATCAGGTTTCCTAAAAGATAAAACTATCTAATAGATAAGATAAATAACTGCCATAACGTGGCCTTCACGATTCCTTCTCAAATCCGGTTTCTTCTGGATTAATTTCCTCCGGTTGATATAGCTTATATCTTTACCGAATCTGATATGAGCCGTGCCAAATTTTGGCGTTAACAATCACGCATGCGTAGATTGTATCAGCTTACTGGGAGTGGGTTTTATCAATAGTTGTGCTGCATCGATGGGTCCGACCTACTAAACTGCCAGTGATAAATCGTTCCTGCTAGGTTGATATTTTGTACGCAAGCGTCTTATCGGGGTGTATAGCCGATAAGTTATCATATTTCACATCACGATCGCATCAGATCTATCGGCCTATCGAGATCTTGTTATCATCATCAGTTTGTGCTGCAACGATTGGGCAGCATGGAAGATTTAACAGACGAACAAAGATAGCAAGTTGAGCAAACTATAGCCAATTTTTAGAAGCTGTGCTTAGAATCCTTCAGCATGACAAGGCAAGGGCCGATTCAGAAATCCCAGTTTCCGAAACCAGTACTAGTTGGAGAATCGAGCCGTACGCCACCTGAAAGTCCACTGGTAAAACCCTTGCAAGAGATGGTGAATGAAGCAGTCCATCACGCGCTCATCAATCAATCTGGGATTCTGGTGAACACACTTCATAATCTCATAAAGAAGACAGTGGATGGATCGATTATTCAAGAGCCTACTCGGGGTCCTGTTTACCTTCCACCAAAGGTTGAACCAAATCAGGTTGCTTACAACGTCAGCAGAGACATACCAGAAAACCTGTTTACACAGAACCAGGCTGGGGGGCAACAGGATATTCCTGCTGGATATCAT
This sequence comes from Oryza meyeriana var. granulata, assembly GCA_003991445.1. Lineage (NCBI taxonomy): Eukaryota > Viridiplantae > Streptophyta > Magnoliopsida > Poales > Poaceae > Oryza > Oryza meyeriana. Next base: position 24,054 of record RYFJ01002333.1, read on the forward strand.
CGGTCTGCTTATTATGGGGGATATCAGCAAAATTATCCAGGAGGCGGGGCCGATCCAAGCACTTACCATAGGGAGTATCATAGACAGAATCGGCAAACAAATAAACCCACCTGTGCAGTATCAACAAGACAACTCTGAGGAAGAAGATTTATCAACAAGGGTTGCTGAAATAGTAAGGGAGCAGTTCGGGATCAAGCTCAAGGAACAGACATTTATGTATCGGCATCCATATCCTGAGTGGTTTGACAGGGTTCCATTACCACACCGATACAGGGTCCCGGATTTTTCTAAGTTCTCAGGGCAAGACAGCACATCTACAGTGGAACATGTCAGCTGATTCTTGGCACAGTGTGGAGAGGCATCGGCTGAAGAGGCTCTGAGGGTTAGGTTTTTCCCCTTGTCACTAGCTGGGTCGGCTTTTACATGGTTCTCTTCATTACCACCGAATTCCGTTCGGGGATGGGCTGATCTAGAAAAACAGTTTCATAAATACTTCTTTGCCGGAATCCATGAGATGAGACTGACAGATTTGACATCGGTTAGGCAACGACCAGATGAAACAGTACCAGAATACGTTTCAGCCCCGATTTCGGGGACGTCAGAAACCGATGTTACAGTCTGAACCTGAGCGATGGCATCTGCCGATCTGGCTTTTCCAGGGTCTCTTGGCGCCAATTAAGGAGAGGTTTTCATCACAAGAGTTCGAGTCCCTGGCGCACCTGGTACAGAAAGTATCGGCTCATGAAAGCCGATTTCAAGAGGCGAAGAAGGATAAATATCAGAGAAGGGTTGCTTCAAGTCCAGGTTTTATTCATCGGACTCAGACGATGAGGGATCCGATGCTGAAGTCGGATTGGCAGAGTGGGCCAGAAACAAGAGATCAGTATCATGTCCATGGGTCAAGAATATCGGCAAGGAGGAGCGGTATGATTTTGATATCAGTAAGGCCGATAAAATCTTTGACTTGCTGTTACAAGAGAAACAGATACAACTTCCACCAAACCACGTGATTCCGTCAGCCGAAGAACTAAAGAAGAAAAGATATTGCAAGTGGCACAATACTATATCGCATCATACTAACGAGTGCAAAGTTTTTTGGCAACAAAGGGAAGAATTAAATTCGAAGACAAGAAGCCGATGAAGATTGATGGACACCCGTTTCCCGTAAACATGGTATATGCAGGATCATCATCAAGGGCTCAGGCCGATGAAGGAAGACGTCAAAGGTACAAATCAACGATTACTTCATCAGGTATGATAGAAAAATATTCAAGGTATGAGGAACAGAGGGATGAGCCAGAAAGATATAATCCGCATTGGAACTGCCCGTTCTTCCGATTCTGCTGGATCAAGGATGAGATTGCCATCAGTAGAAGATGCCCCGAGTGCAGTAATATGGGAATCGGCATGATCAGCAGGAGAGGTTTTCGCAGGATCGGCCGCTTGGGAAAAAAGCATCGGTTCATAGCCGATTAGGGCCGGTCCATGAAGAGTTCTTTGAAGAGGATGAAGAGGAAGTATATGAAAAACAAGTCTAGAATCCTCAATGGTGCCCGAGTGGGATATTCACAAAGAATCAGAAGAGAAGGGCACAACGGCTACGACACCAAGAGTAGCAGGAAGAACAGAGGCAAGATCAGGAAGAGGCCGATCATCGTCACAAGAGAACCAAACAAGTATGGCGAGTAAAGAGGAAGGACGATGAAGATGCATCGGCCCTAGTAAATATGGTGTTCTTTTGTCTCGGAGATAAAGCACTTTCATCAGATGAAGAAGGCAATGAGGAAGTTTTCGCTCAACTAACATTGCAACCTGATCAGGCTATGTTTGATAAGCCCGAAGAGTCAGAGCATCGGCACCTAAAGCCATTATATATCAAGGGTTATGTGAATGGGAAGCCGATGATGAAGATACTGTTGATGGGGAGAGCGCTGTTAATCTCTCATGCCTCATTACATTTCAGAAATTGAAAGACTGCCGAAGATTTAATCAAGACAAATATATGGTGCTGAAGGACTTCGGTGGAAATTCATCAAGGCGAAAGGCGTATTAAACGTGGAGTTGACAGTGGGAAATAGACGTTACCCACCACCTTTTCGTCATTGATGGAAAGGATCGTATAGTCTGCTTCTTGGCAGGATTGGATTCACGCGAACTGTTGCGTGCCCTCAATGATGCATCAATGTTTGATACAGTGGCAGGGAGAATCAAGTCGAGGTGTCCTAGCAGATCAGTCAACCAAATTGCAATGAACCGATTTGCCAGTCTAGGAAGCCGATGGTGTTGATTGCCTGTTCGGGAAAATATGGGAAGGACCGGACTATCTCAAATCACCAGCCAAGGGATACAGCCGATTCAGCAAGTCGGCTCTGAATTGTTACTCTGATGGCTCCATTGAAGACTTCGAGGGGAAACCAGGACAGGGTTTACGTCGGCCGATGATTTGGAGGAGATTGACATAGGACCAGGAGATAAGCCAAGGCCGACGTACATAAGCAAAAAAGTTATGTCCTGAACTTCGAAGAAGAATTGATAACATACAAGGAGTATCGGGATTTTTGCCTAGAGTACCATGAGATGCCAGGATTAAGCCGATCAATTGTTGAACATCGGCTCCCATTGGGTGAACCAGGGATATCGGCCATTCAAATAGGCTCCAAGGAGATTCAAGGCAGAATATATGAGCCAATCAAAGGAAATTACAAGAGTTGTATGATGCCAAGTTTATAAGGCATGCCATATGCTGAGTGGGTTTTAATATCGTCCCGGTGGAGAAGAAAAACGAAAATTGAGGATATGTATTGATTTTCGGATTCTAAAAATTTAAAGCTACCCCAAGATGAATACCCAATGCGATAGCAAGATTTATTGGTAGATGCAGCATCGGGTCACAAGATTATCAGCTCATGCGCAATGCAGGATACAATCAGATTTTTATGGCTGAAGAAGATATACATAAGACTGCGTTTTGGTGTCCTGGAGCTATCGCTTGTATGATGGGTAGTAATGACCTTTTGGTGATTGAAAAATGCCGGTGCGACTTATCAGAGACGATGAATTATATATTTCATTATCTCATCGCCTGTTGGTAGAAATACATTTGATGATGTGTGGTTAAATCCAAAAGTGAGGAAAGCCATATAGCTGATTTGCGAAAAGTGCTAGAAAGGACCAAAATACGGACTAAGGATGAATCCAAAAATGTGCTTTGTGTATTGGCGGGCAGTTTTTGGTTTTATGCGTTCATGAGCGAGGGATTGAATTAGTCAGCGAGCATCAGAGCCATTGAGACTATGGAGCCACCAAGCAATAAGACAGATTACAATCATTATCGGCAAAGTTAACTTTGTAAGGAGTTTATATCAAATTGTGTGGAGAATTGAGTCTTACTCCGTTGTTGAAGTTGAAGGCTGATCAAGAGTTTGTGTGGGGGGCAGATCAGCAGAAGGCGTTCGATGGAATCAAGAACTATCTGAGTTCTCCACCTATTTTAATTCCACCGCAAAAGAAGTTCCATCAAGTTATATTTATCAGCCGATGAGAAATCCATCGGGTCTGTCTGATACAGGAATTTGAGGGAAGGAGCGAGTTGTAGTTTTATCTGAGTAGGAGGCTTTTGGATCTGAAACGAATATCCTGCGGTGGAGAAGTTATGCCTTTGTTTATATTTCTCATGTACAAAGTTAAGGCATTATATCCTATCGGCTGAGTGTACAGTGGTTTGCAAGGCCGATGTGGTCAAATATATGTTGTCGACTCCAGTCTTGAAAGGGTGAGTTGGCAAGTGGATTTTTGCTTTGACAGAGTTCGACTTGAGATATGAATCGGCTAAAGCAATCAAGGGACAGGCAGTGGCCGATTTCACTGTGCAACACAGAGGGGTTCATGAAGATTATGTAGAGCCGATCCCTTGGACTTTGTTTTTTGATGGATCGGTTTGCAAGCATGGATCTGGTATCGGCTTGGTCATTATATCGCCTCGGGGGGCAAGTTTTGAGTTTGCTTTTACAATTAAACCTTATCAGACTAATAATCAAGCAGAATACGAGGCGGTATTAAAAGGACTTCAACTTTTAAAGGAGATTGGAGCCGATATCATAGAGATTGTTGGTGATTCTTTGTTGGTGATCAAGCAGTTGTCTGGGGAATATGAGTGCAGGGATGATGTTTTGAGATCATATTATGAGTGTACAGATTTGTTAAAGGATTTCAAGATGGTATCAATAGATCATATTCCCAGGGAGCAGAATTTAGAAGCCAATGATCTTGCACAGATTGCTTCTGGTTATCGGTTGAATAGGCAGGTTGAGGTCGAAATAGCCGATAATGACATTCAAGACAAAGCTGATGACTGGAGACAGGAAATAATAGATTATCTGCAAAATCCGTCGCAATCGGTTTCTAGAAAACTTCGGTACAAAGCTACAAAGTATGTGCTGCTTGCTGAGGATTTATATTATCGAACTTTTGAGGGAGTTCTGCTTAGATGCCTGAATTTAGAAGAAGCCAAAGTGGTTATGTGCGAGGTGCATGAAGGCGTTTGTGGGACTCATCAATCGGCTCATAAGATGAAGTGGTTGCTGAGAAGAGTAGGATATTTTTGGCCGACAATGCTGGAAGATTGCTTCAGGTACTATAAAGGGTGTCAAGATTGTCAAAAATTTGGAAATGTACAGCGAGCACCAGCATCGGCTATGAATCCTATCATCAAACCGTGGCCGTTTAGAGGATGGGGAATTGACATGATCGGCCAGGTTTATCCTCCATCAAGTAAGGGACATAAGTTCATATTGGCGGCGACAGATTATTTTACCAAGTGGGTAGAGGCGATTCCTCTGAAGAGAGTTACATCCAAGGAAGCGATCGAGTTTGTAAAGGAGCATATAATTTATCGGTTTGGAATTCCTCAGACGATAACTACTGATCAGGGATCTGTCTTCGTGTCCGATGAGTTTCAACAGTTTGCTGCCAGTATGGGAATCAAGTTATTAAATTCATCGCCTTATTATGCTCAGGCTAATGGACAGGCGGAAGCCTCTAATAAGAGTTTGATCAAGTTGATTAAGCGGAAGATTGATGAGCAGCCGCGGCGATGGCATACTACATTAGCCGATTCATTGTGGGCCTATCGGATGGCGTGTCATGGATCTACTCGGGTGCCGCCGTATCAGTTGGTATATGGACATGAGGCAGTTCTACCTTGGGAGACTAACATCGGCTCTAGGAGAATTTCTTTGCAGAATCAGTTGACAGCCGATGATTATTATAACTTAATGACAGATGAACTTGAAGATTTGGCTCAGAATCGGTTAAGGGCATTAGAGAGGATCAAGAAAAACAAGGCTAGGGCAGCTCGGCATTACAACAAAAAAGTGGTGAATAAGTCATTTGCCGAGAGAGATCTTGTATGGAAGTTGATTTTGCCGATCGGGTCTAGAGATGGTAGGTTCGGAAAGTGGTCGCCTAATTGGGAAGGGCCCTATCAGATTAATCGTTGTGTGCCTGGTAATGCCTATGTATTAGAGGATCTTGATGGGACGAAATTTGCTAAAGCACTTAACGGGAAATATCTCAAGAAATACTATCCTAGCGTTTGGATCAACTCTTAAATCGGTTAAGTGCAGCCGATTTCTAAAAAATAGTGCAGAAAGCCGATGTTTTTGCATCGCCTAAAGATAGCCGATATCAATTGATATCACCTTTAGATCAAACAGAGATATTATCAAGGGTGAAGGAGGCAGGCAACAGAGCCGATTAAAATATATTACAGCACAACCAGCATGTTTCATGAAGCCATCGGTCATTAATTTACATGAATTTTTGGATTGTTTCGATTGCACGCAGGCGGATTTGGTCAATCTCGTTGATAGCACGGATGTCGTCTTCATCAGAGCCCGAGATGGTCTTTAAATTTTTGCGCCGATGAATGACTTGACGCACCGTTGCTGCAACTTTAGCCTCTTGGTCTTGAATAGCTTGCGGCAGGCCAATAAGCTGGGATTCTGTTGCTTCAAGACCCTTGCGAACTTTTTCAAGTTCTGCCAGCAAATCGGCCTCCTTTTTCTTCAGTTGGTCCAACCTGGATTGGAGCTCTTGTGGGGCGATTACCATATCATCAAGCTTTTTCTTCTCTATTTGGGCTGACAGCCGACCGGCTTGGATATCTTCGGTTATCTTCTGTTGGTCAGCACGATCGGCTATGCGCTGTCTAAGCTTGATGAGTTTAAATCTATGAGACTCCAGATATGCCGCGGGAGTCAGTGCGTCGATGAGTTCTTCGGGCAAATGGTTTTCAATATCTGCAAGTCTTGCCCGGATCGGCCCGCAGTCTTCCACTAGCGCATCGATTGGGTTTTCCAGCCGACTGATGATGCTCGTTAAGTACTCGCACACATCGGCTGGGAAAGACGGTTTTGTTGCTGCGCTGGTGGCTGTTGCTTCTTCCGCCTCTAAGTACTTGCCGATGTCGAAGGAGAACAAATCAGCTAAGGACTGCAAAATTGACATCGGTAAAAGAATCAGTAAAGAGTTAAAAGTCAAATATGGGCGTAAAGAGATTACCTGAGGAAGGACATCGGCAGCTTGGGTGGCATCGGCTTCAGGGGGATGAGTAGGTTGTTCTTCGGGGTGGCTGATGTCAGGCGATGAAGAAGGAACAGTCTCATCGACGGTTTGAGGACTTGGTGCTGAGATTGGGGCAGCTGGAGAAGCCATCGGCTCAGTGCTTGGAGGGATGTCGGAAGAAGGTTGAGGTTCCGGAGCCGATGACTCGAGCTGAGAATGAAACTGATAAGATGAATGAGAAGACGGGTAATGATATCAAGACTTGGCGCATACCTGAGGAGATGAGGGAGCCGATGTTGTTTGGGGAGTAGATGGCGTCGTGGCAATGACATCAGCACTGGTTTTCTGCTTCTTGAGATAGGGGCGGTGCACTAACTTCTTGCGTTTTTGTCCTATCGGCCGAGGCGCCTTGAGGAGAGCCGATGGAGAGGGAGCATCGCGCCCTAAGTTTGGAGTGGCCGATGGGGGTTGATACAGAATCGGCCGACCGCTGTTGCTTGTCGTTGGGGGCTCGACGTTGGCAGCCTACAAATTAAGAGTGAGAGATGATCGGAGAAGATGATTAAGGCTTGCGGATGTTACCTCCTCGTCGGATTCGATGTACTCGGTATCGAGGCGGGAACAGTAGTAGGTGGCCGCTAAGCTGAATAGATGCTTCTTCCATTCTGACCACCATCGGATGAAAAGCTTTGTATTGGCAGTGCAAACATTCACCTCGGTGGCGGCGCCTAGAAGAAGGGGTTCTGTTAAAGTCCGCATCTGATCATACTCTAGGGCGTTGTTGACGTTGCCTCGGGCCTGAAGTTTGTCGATGAAGAATAGGCCGATCGGAAGTTGACCAAGGCCAAGCTGATGGGAGCCGACCGATGGATGGTAAAACTCATATGATGGTTGCGATCGGCCCAGAGAAAAGCCAGTTGGCAGCAGACAAGGGGTAATGGCCGATAGGAATATGGCCTTGGACTCATCATTTTCCAAAGCATTAAGTGGGTCGAAGTTGGAAGGCATCTCGAATGATGATGCGTCATTGTATGCGAACCAGAGAGTGGCCTCCTTGGTGAAACCGTAATAAAACCCCTTGAACCACTGACTAAGTCCAGCGGGGGTTATCTTGCCACCAGAAAGAGCCGATGCAGCTTCGCCCATGGAGACACATCGGCGGTAAATGGGATCCTGGTCTTCTATGTGATCGGCTGGAAAGGATTGGTTGAGAAAAGAAGTCCCAAAGAAGGCCTTGGAGGTGTAGACGTTGAGCCAGAGTTGCACAAACCACCAAGGACCCCCGATATGGCCGATGGGCTGGCCGGCCGATAGCTTGATCGCTACTTGGTGAAGCAGCTGATAAGTAGCGCCAAGGAGGTATTGCCCCAAGGGGATATGTTTTTGATCGGCCAAGCACTCTGCCAGACATTGCATGTTGATCGTTGGGCCGAGGGTTGCGCCGCCGAAGATAAACCATTCCAGCCACAGGTTCAAAAAGGCGACATGTTCCCGATTGTCGACTGGTCCGGTTCCCTTGTTGTGGATTGATATATACCTGGACCAGCCACCAATGTTCTTCGCTTGAAGCCGATGAGTGGGTTTGAACCGGAGCTTGGAGGGATTAATGTAACTTGTTGTATCAAGGCAGGTGAGCATAGTCACATCCAGCAAGGTGGGAGTCAGACTAGAAGTATGAGGCCGATGCAAGCAGAGGTTCGTTCCTTTCCATATCGGCTAGAGAGAGGTTGATGCAGTGGCCGATATGTGATTCTTCCCAGAGTGTTCTCTTCGCGGCCGATACTCTAATGTACCAATCCCTCTACCCGGGCAGCTTGCTCGGCCATGACCTGAAGCTATTGGTCCAGTCACTAACTAGCATGGTGGAGTTCTTGAAAGGAATACGTTGGGTCTCGGCGCTTATGAAATCTGTGGGATCTTTGCTACCCATGGGGCCATGATAGAAAAAGTTCGGGTAATCAACGGCCGGAATCAAGATCTGGTCTCTAAGGTGCTACAGTAAACAAGAACACGACGACGAACAGGTAAAGGACATGGCGGATTGGGTGCATCTAGGCTACGGAATCGGGGAAAAATAATTGGGCAGGAAGATTACCTCGGGGACTACGGATGCTGAGGCCATCGCGAGAGAGGAAGAAGATGCAGGAATCAACGGCCGAAGAAAAGGACTGCGACGGTTCGTCAAGGTTCGCTGGAGCTTGTCGAAGTTTTGAACATGAGCGGTGGTGCTCTGGTGATGTGAAATAATAAAAAAGGCTAGGAAGACGAAGAGTTTTATGGAGGTATGATGACCGGGCGGGAATCGAGGCCGTTGGCACTGTTTCAAACGATTATGGCAAGTGGGCTGTCTTGGGCCGCCTCGGTATGGGAGAAGTTTGAAGGCCCAAAATGAAAGAATTTTGAAGTCCTATTGAAGAACTCCGAAATTGGGGGGCATGTGTTAACGCCAAAATTTGGTAAGGCCCTGTATTAGACTCGATCAAGAAAAAGATTATAGTCAACTAACGGAAATTGATCCAGAAGGGACCGAATCTGGGAAGGAGCCGTGAAGACCGCAGTATTGCAGTTATTTACCATGTCTATTATTTAGGCAGTGTTAGTTTTTATCTTTAGGAAACCTGATCTCGTGTCTGATCGGGTCTTATTAATATTTCCTCCTGTAAATTAGGAAATTGTATGCCGTGTCCAATAAGGACTCATGTCAACTCGGGGTATAAATACGTATGCCCGAGTGCTGTGTAATCATCATCAATCGATCAATACAAATTCGGCGCATCGCCACCCTTTCGACGGGTTCTTGCTTCTCGAGCCGGGCTGCATCGGTTAAGTTCGACCTCCTGCGAGAGGGTAAGTCTCGTCACCCCGGCTACCTATCGGCTAGGACTTCCTCGGTTAGGTCCGATATTCTAATCGGTTTATGGTAGTCGGCTTACCACGGTATATCTTTTTTCTCTATGGCTGCATCAGTTCAGTTTGATCTCATAGATTGATTAGGTATATCACATCACGCGTGCGTCGATCGTATCAGCTTACTGGGAGCGGTTTATCAACAGTTTGTGCTGCATCGGTTGGGTCCGACCTACTAAACTGCCAATGATAAATCGTTCCTGCTAGGTCGATATTTTGTGCGCAAGCGTCTTATCGGGGTGTATAGCCGATAAGTTATCATATTTCACATCACGATCGCATCAGATCTATCGGCCTATCGAGATCTTGTTATCATCATCAGTTTGTGCTGCAACGGTTGGGTCCGATCTACTAGACTGACGATAATAACTTTATTCTTAATAAGCCGATGGGTTTTATGCGGTGTTTTTATCGGAGTGCTTAGCCGATAAGTTATCTTTTAAATACAGCCGATTATACTGCCTGCTTTGTTGTACATTCTTGCCTGCATTACTATTACGATCGGCTAAGGGCTAGCCGATCAGTTTACTCTGCCGATCCAAGCGCGAGCACAGGTAAGCTCCCGGGCACGAGCTCAGGTAAGTTCCCGAGCACGATCAGCAGGCGAGGACCCGGGGACGACCTTAGGCAAGGACCCGGACACGAGCACAGGCAAGAAACCGGGCACGGGTACGGACAGCGAACGAAGATTCGGGCGTGGGCACGAGCAAGGGCCCGGGCCCGGGTGTGGGCAGTATCTTCGCGACGACATTAGTAATTTTAACCATGATCGGCTGGAGTTCATTTAATCTATTCATTTACGCATCCTGCTTACTTATTTTATCAAGTTTATAGCCGATTTTTGAGCATCTCTTCGATGATCGGCTAGTTTAATATTTGTTATTATGCTACTGCTCATGCCATCATCGGCTTCCAGTCGACACATAAGTGCTACAGTTCAAATCGGCCATCAGCCGATGAGATGAGTCCAGGTCGGCTTCCAGCCGATTGGCTCATGAGTTTAATATTTTTTTCTCCTTGTCAATTGCAGGGTCAAATTGACTGGCACGCCTACGAACCTCAAGATTTTAGGACCTGCACTGGAGTGAAGCAAATCTCCCAGGCCTTCGCGTGTCTCCCAGACGCCGAACGGCTCCCGGCGGGTTTTCGGCGTCAACAACAATCTGCAACAAAAGGGCTATATCCGACCAAGCACGTCACCTTGGGGTGCACCGGTCATTTTTGTCGAAAAGGAAGACAAAACCAAGTAGATATGCGTGGACTATCGTGCAATCAATGACGTAACCATCAAGAACAAGTATCCCCTGCCAAGAATTGATGATCTCTTTGATCAGTTGGAGGGAGCCACCGTCTTCTCCAAGATAGACCCACGATCAGGATATTATCAGCTGAGGATCTAGGAAGAGGATATCCCGAAGACGGCCTTCACCACTCGGTATGGGCTGTACGAGTGCACTGTTATGTCCTTTGGACTAACAAACGCACCATCTTTCTTCATGAACCTGATGAACAAGGTGTTTATGGAGTTTCTAGACAAGTTTGTTGTGGAGGCCGTGGGCCCCGGGTACCTCAAGGAAGGCAATTACGGCCACTTGGACAGAGGGTGGGCCGGTCCCTACAATTGGAGATAGAGTAGGATTTGGCTTCATATTACCTTGCGTGACAAGGAAAGGGATATAATCCTAGCTGAACTCTCTATGTACTAATAAGGAAAGCCTTTAATCGTATCCGACTGGGTTTCCTATCCTGTAACCCCCATCCCTCTAGTATATAAGGAGGGGTAGGGAGCCCCCTGGTGCTTAGAACAATCAGAATCTCAATAGAGAAACCTCAAAGGCAATACACCACAACTGGACGTAGGGTATTACCTTATCTCGAGGGCCTGAGCCAGTATAAATTGTTTCGTGTTTATTTGCAATCCATCAAGTTTAGGTCTCACGAGTAGCCCCATATTATTATTACCGATACAAAACATCGACAGTTAGCGCACCAGGAAGGGGCATCGGCAAGATCACCTTCAACAAGCCTGATGGATTCGACCACCGGAGTCGACGGCGTCAACTTCTTCCCCGGGCAAACAATCACCTTCGGGAGCCTCGACTTCGTCGCCGGGCAACATCACCCTGTCCGACTTGGATCCAATCTGATCGGCTAGGGACCAAGCCGACTCCGTGCAAGTTGGCCTACATGATGTTGCAGCGATCCTCGTTGACATGCTATGGCAATCTTCAACATGCCCGGGTCTCGGGACAACTCTTTCTTTCGGTGTTTGACTCAGACTCGGCCTCGAGCCGGCCGAGAGCGGGCTAAGAGAGGAGGAGATCATCAATCTCTCATTCGGACTCGGCAATGCCGCGGATATCTTCAACCAAGATCCGATGCGGCAAACCCAACCCCTGGAGTTTGACTCAGATACGGCCCAGAGCTGGTCGAGATCGGATCTAGGGAGGTCAGAGTTGTAATCACCCCCATCAACTACTCTGATTCCGACTCTAAGATGGACAGCAGTTCGGCAAGCTTCTCTCCACCACGCGAAGTCTTCATGGCATCCAAGGGCTCCACTCCCACTCAGGAGGCACGCCGACTACGCGATCAACAAGAGGAGGAAGCCCGCCTACTATGAGAACAACAGGAGGAAGACGCAAGATGCCTGTAGGCCGAGCGCGTTGATCATATCGACAATTTACACAAAGCTAGGCGCACTGCTCAACGGGAGATCCTCCAAACCCGAGTCAGCGACCACGATGTTTTCGTAACTCCTCAATAGAACGTTGTGGCCACTGCGACTCTACTGGATACACTGCAGTTTGGGCCTGATCACTAGGCCACCCCGATGATAGCAAGGATCAAAGCCATGATCACCGCTGCCGCATGTCAGCAGCATCAACAGCGGGTGATATTCTCATACCGACCAACAGGTCAGCTTCTCCAATGGCGGTCTCATCTGCCTCAACACGACACCGAGCGGCCGGCTCCAATCAGCCGCCCACGGAGTCACGTCACACATCACTTGGCAATCGCAATGATGATTGGCGGCGCCGACACCAAGACGGCCGTCAAGATAACCAGGACATCCGAGGCTGACTACGATGATCTTCGGCAAGACATCAACGCACGATGCCACGAACGCAAGGAACACGAGCGTCGCTGACTGGAAGATGAGAACAAGCGCTTCGGCCTCCACCATGAGCTGTTTCACCGCCGTAGTCGGAGTCGGAGTCCTCATGCAGATGAAGGAGTACCGGCCTTCACCCGTGAGCTGCAACAAGTTGACTGGCCATTAGGTTTCAAGCCAACTGGAATTGAAAAATACAATGGGAAGACCAATCCTGAGTCCTGGCTCACAATTTACACTCCGGCGATCCGGGCAGCTGGAGGGAATCACAAGGCCATGGCTAACTACCTCCCAGTCGCTCTAGTCGACTCAGCGAGGACATGGCTAACAAGATTTCCAAAGAGGTCAATCAGCTCGTGGAGAGAACTCCGGGAACGTTTCATTGCCAACTTTCAAGGAACATACGAGAGGCCATCTTCCGAGTACAACCTGTATCAGTGCCATCAAAGGAAGAACGAGTCTCTTCATGATTTCATCAAGAGGTTTTTAGAGAAGAGGAATTCAATCCCAAAGATCAAGGACAAGGTCGTCATCGCTGTCTTTTGAAAAGGAGTCAAGGACACCCCGTTCATCGCTAAGTTCACTCGGAAGCCTTCAAGTTCTGTCAGAGCTCTATTCAACATGGTGAACAAATACGCCGACTCAGCCGACGCTGTTGCTAAGGCCCTCGATGACAAAAAGGCACCCCGACAGAAAGAGCGGAAGGACACCGATGACGTGACCCCAACTAAGGCTGGGAACCGCAAACGTAAGTCGGACGACTTCATTGTGGCAGTCGGTCGCAACCGTCTTCGACCTCCTAGAACTGAGGATTATCAAAACGACAGGTGACATGCTCAGGGGCTCAAAAGCTCAAATGCAAGGATGGCATCCCCACTCTCAACTTGTGCAATACCGAACAGCTAAGTCGCTTTCTGATAAATATTTTCTCCTTTATATGATATTCTTATCTAAATGGGCCAGGAGGCAACTCACTTCCCTATGGATTGACTCAGATACGGCTTAGTGCCAGTCGAGATCGGATCTAGGGGAATGAGATCGTCAATTCCTCACTCAGCCTCGCTAATGCCACAGCCGCTTACACCTAATAGGTGTATATTCTGCACATTTTCTGTTTTTGCTCTTAATGATTGCAAAAGTACTCGAGTAGCATAAATTCCGATCTGTGAAGCTTTGCTCCATGAAACACAAACTCAAGTCACCCAAAACGCGTGTCTGGGAAAGAGCCATTAGCCGACTCCCGATGCTCGGGGGCTATGACTAGTCGGGCAAAGTGTTTAAACGTAAGGGGTCAACTCGGGGGCTGGACCAATCTGCCATGATACACTTAGAGTGTGACAGTTCAAGAATCACTCGGAATGCTCTACGAGGACTACTGACCGAGTACTCATGCCAGTTGGGACATGGATGTCACCTTTGTCTTGGTATACCCCATGGGGGCTAATAACCGACCTTCGGTATTAGTCGGGGCTCGGGTATCACACTGCTGGGTATAGTACACCCCATGAGGGTCGCCAGCCTAATCCTATGCTAATGCAAGGTTCGGGTACTTTATTTGGCTATGACTTTGTTGGGTAGAGTACCCCCCATGAGGGTCACCAGCCGGATTCTATGCTAATGCAAGGTTCGGGTACCTTATTCGACTACAATTTTGCCAGGTTGGGTATGCCCCAAGAGGGCCATAGCCGAATCCTGCGCTAGCACAGCGTTCGGATACCTAGTTGGCCAAAACAAGGATAGAAGCCACTACTGAAGCTTTTAGTCAGAGGTAGCACCAAACTCGGAACCTATGGAGGTGCTTATTATTTTTCAAGACTGGAAAACCCCAATCATTTGATTCCTATTAGAAGACGAACTTCCTAAAGATCGCAACGAAGTTGAGTAAGTCAAGCGACGGAGCAAAAGCTTTATCATAGTCGAAGAAGACCCATATTGTCAACGCGCATCCGGAGTTCTCATGCACTACGTCACACCTGAGGAGGGCAAGCAGATCCTGCAATTTATCCACTCGGGCATCTGTGGCAACCGTACTGCATCCAGAACATAAGTCAGAAAGGCTTGCAGACAAGGATTCCTTTGGCCGACTGCGGTTACCGACACCAATGACATTGTTCAGACCTGTGAGGGATGCCAATTTTGTGGGCTGTGCTGGGTATGTCGTTTGGGCCGACATATTCGGTAGTAGGCCAAAGATATGAGTTCTTAAATAGCATGCCCTATTGGGTCGCCCGCTGGTCATATCAAAATCACGATGCAGGTGCTATTTTACAAGAACCGATTAAATAATCAGATACGCTTTATGCTAAGCCTAAAGTCGGGTGTATACATTCGGGTATCTTAATTATTTTAAGGTATTAAGGATATATCCTTATAAGGATCAATAGCTGGTCTCTAATTGGGGATGTAGGTATCTCTCAAGTACACCTCATCACACATTGGATTTACTCCATAGTGATACTCGGCTTACATGCTTAGCTAAAATTGCCTTGAGCAAAAATACTTCCAGCTGACATGATGCTGAAGAGTCCAATTTCTGGTACTCGGGAAAGGCTAAAAGGTTAAAGATCTTTGACTTTATGTTTAATTATTTCACAATTAAGTATAAAGTCGAGGGCTACACCTAATTGGTGCGCCTATTTAGCGCACACTATTCATATTCTTCCATGAAGCCCTTCATAGTCTTGTTGCCAGCTGACATGAAGTAGGACTCGGGAGAAGAAGCACTCGGACAAAGAGTACTCGGGAGCAAAGCACTCAAAAATCTCTTCACCGTGGAGGATGAACACTCGGCATCAGTTGTGACTCAACTATGAAGGTCTCAGCGGCTACTGTGGAGGTTGTGGGCCCTGGGTACCTCAAGGAAGGCAATTAAGGCCACTCGGACAAAGGGTGGGCTGGTCCCTACAATTGGAGATAGAGTAGGACTCGGCTTCATATTACCTTGCATAACAATGAAAGGGATATAATCCTAGCCGGACTCTCTATGTACTAATAAGGAAAGCCCTTGGTCATATCTGACTGAGTTTTCTACCCTGTAACCCCCATCCCTCCAGTATATAAGGAGGGGTAGGGAGCCCCCTAGGGCATAGAACAATTAGAATCTCAATAGAGAAACCTTAAAGGCAATACACCGCAACTAGATGTAAGGTATTACCTCATCTCGAGGGCCTAAACCAATATAAATTGTTTCGTGTTCCTTTGCAATCCATCATGTTTAGGTCTTACGACTAGCCCCATATTATTATTTTCGATACAAAACATCAACATTTGTGGTGTTTTCATCAACGACATCCTCATATACTCGAAGTCAGCCGAAGAACATGAACAGCACCTCCGGTTAGTTCTCGAGAAGTTAAGAAATCACCAGCTGTATGCCAAGTTTAGCAAGTGCGATTTCTGGCTGAATAAAGTACAGTTCCTCGGGCACGTCATCACCGCTCAGGGGGTTGCTGTGGACCCGACGAACTTGGAGTCAATTACTAATTGGAAACTGCCCAAGACAGTGACACAAGTGCGGAGTTTCCTTGGACTTGTGGGTTATTACCGCCGGTTCATCAAAAACTTCTTGAAGATTGAGAGACCCATGACACAGTTGCTGAAGAAAGATGTGAAGTTTGTCTGGACAGCCGAGTGCATCCACAGTTTTGAGGAGCTCAAAAAAAGGTTAGTGTCCGCGCCAGTCTTGATCTTGCCAGATCCCAAGAAGGACTTCTAGGTGTATTGTGACGCATCCTGTCAAGGGCTTGGATGTGTGTTAATGCAAGAGGGCAGAGTCATAGCCTACGCATCTCGCCAGTTGTGTCCCCACAAGGGCAATTACCCGACGCATGATTGTGGAGGCCATGGGCCCTGGGTACCTCATGACAAGCATATGGGCCACTTGGATAGAGGATGGGCCTAGCCTTGTAATTAGAGATATAGCTAGATTCGGCAGACTTTGCCTTGTATAGAAAGGAATATACAGTCCTAGTCGGGTGCGTTATATCTCTAAGAGGAGATCCCTTGGCTGTAATCCGGTTGGGACTCCTACCATGTAACCCTGTCCCCCAGTATATAAGGGGAGGTGGGGCGCCCCATGAGGGCAGGTTGAGTTGGTTCACTAGAATCACCACCGCAAATCCTCAAAGGAATAACACCACAACTGGACGTTGGGTATTACCTCACATCAAGGGCCTGAACCAGTATAAAATCTCCTTGTGTTCCTTTGCAATCCATCGAGTTTCCATCCGCCGAGTAGCCCCATATTCATATTGCCGGTGTAAAACATTGACAATGACCTAGAACTAGCAGCAGTAGTTCATGCCTTGAAGATTTGGCGGCATTACCTCATCGGTAACCACAATGAGATCTATACGGACCACAAGAGCCTGAAGTACATATTTACGCAGCCCAACCCAAATCTCCGTCAAAGAAGGTGGCTGGAGTTGATTAAAGATTATGATGTGGGAATACACTACCACCCGGGGAAAGCCAATTTGGTAGCAGATGCGTTGAGCAAGAAGAGCTACTGCAACGTTGCTCGAGCAGGGACACTGTGCAAGGAAGTTCAGTTAGACTTCGAACACTTGAATCTAGGCATCGTTGACCCTGGATTCGTGGTAGCCCTACAAGCCCAACCTACGCTCTTCGACTAGGTTCGTGAGGCGCAAGCAAATGACCCCAAGATTAAAGAGCTCAAGAAGAACATGAGGGTTGAAAAAGCCCAGGGTTTCACAGAAGATGAAAGCGGGACAGTTTGGATGGGAGAACGGTTATGCGTTCCAGAAAATAAGGAGCTCAAAGACCTGATACTCTAGGAAGCTCATGGGACGTAGTACTCCATTCATCCCGAAAGCACCAAAATGTATCAAGATCTCAAGACAAAGTTTTGGTGAGCCGGCATGAGAAGTGAGATAGCGGAATTCATGGCACTCTATGATGTGTGCCAGCGAGTCAAAGAAGAACACCAGAGGCCCATAGGACTTCTACAACCACTCAAGGTCCTAGAGTGGAAATGAGAAGAGATTGGGATGGACTTCATCACCGGTTTGCCCCGAACATCTTCAGGATATGATTCGATCTAGGTGATCATTGACCAACTCACTAAGATCGCCCATTTCATCCCTATGCACACGACCTACTCGGGCAAGAGACTGGCAGAACTCAACATGGCCCTCATAATGTATTTACACGAGGTACCCAAAAGGATTGTATCCGACCGTGGTAGCCAATTCACTTCCAAATTCTGGCAGAAGCTACAAGCAAAACTAGGGACCCGACTGAATTTTAGCACGGCCTACCATCCACAAATTGATGGGCAAACTGAGAGAGTCAATCAAATATTGGAAGACATTTTAAGAGCCTGTGTGATAAACTTTGGTGGGACCTAAGATAAGAGTTTGCCCTACACGGAGTTCTCATACAACAACAGCTACCAAGCCAGTTTGCAGATAGCACCGTTTGAAGCCTTGTATGACAGGAAGTGTCATACACCCCACTTCTGGGATCAGACCGGCGAACGTCCGGTATTCGGGACAAATTCACTCAAAGAAGCTGACGAGAAAGTGGCTATTTTTCGGGAAAGATTGAAGATGACTCAGTCAAGACAGAAGAGCTATGCTGATAACTGCCGTAGAGACTTAAGCTTTGAGGAAGGATACTATGTGTACCTTCGTGTCACTCCACTCCGAGGTGTACACAGGTTCCAAACAAAGGGAAAGTTTGCACCGCACTTCGTGGGACCCTACCAGGTCCTAGCTCACAAAGGCGAAGTCACGTATCAGTTGGATCTTCCAGCTTCAATGGCGGGCATACACGATGTGTTCCACGTGTCCCAACTAAAGAAATGTCTGAGGGTACCAGCAGAACAAGCCAATCTGGAGTAGATCAAAATCCAAGAGGACCTCACTTACGTGGAGAGGCCAATTTAAATCTTGGAGACCAGCGAAAGAAACACCAGGAGCAGAGTGATCAGATTCTGCAAGGTACAGTGGAGCCATCATTCAGAGAAAGAAGCTACTTGGGAGCGAGAGGATGAATTGAAGTCCGCCCATCTGCAGCTCTTCGCTAGCTCCTCCAAATCTCAAGGACGAGATTTTGTTTAAGGGGGGTAGGTTTGTCACACCCTAAGATCCCTAGAGTTTTTCCCCCTTTAATAGAACCACACAAAATATACTCAAGAAAATACCCAAAGAAATTATTTAAATAAGGCAAAGGAAATTAATTAATGGTGAAAATACAAAATATCAATCTACCATGGCTGGGAGTATTTTTCTTATATTCCTCTTGCCAAAATACACCAATAGGATTTTTATTGGAATTTTTAGAGCATTGGATGTATTTTTAATAATTTCAAAACGTGTTATCGGAATTAAAAAATTTCCTGGAAATCCTTTTCTCCTTCTTTCTTTTCCTTTTTCTCTTTTCTTTTCCCTCTGGGCCGCAGCCCATTCCTGTTTCAGCCTGCTCTGGAGGCCCACGCGCCCCACGCGCCTTCTCTCTCTCTCTCTCGCTGCCGTTGGGCCCTGCACGCTTGCCACCATGCTCGTTCACCCCTCCCACTGACAAGCCAGGCCCGCCTGTCAGCTTCGTCTACCTCTTGCCATTTTCAGCCTCGCCCGAGCCGCACAACGCTGTCGAGCTGCCTATGGAATGGAAGCCTCTGCGCGGCTAGTGGTTTATAGGCTTCTCTAACTTTTTCCTTTGTATTTATGTAAGACAATTTTATTCTGTTTGTAAGACGTACTCTGTATGGCAACTTGGTATTATGTACCCTGTCTTTCCTGAACAGGGATTTAATATACAGAAATGTTTAGAATTCTGGTTGTGAATTTCTGGGCGTTACAAGCTGTGACTCAACTATGGAGGTCTCAGGGGCTACTATGAAGGCCATGGGCCCCAGGTACCTCTTGGAAGGCAATATGGCCACTCAGATAGAGTATGGGCCTGATCATGTAATTAGGGTTATAGTAGAACTCAGCTTATGTTATCTTGCATGACAAGGGATATAGTCCTAGCCGGTTACGCTGTGTTCCTAGAAGGAAATCCCTTGGTTGAGTCTGATTGGGACTCCTATCATGTAACCTTGCCTCCTCAGTATATAAGGAGAGGCAAGGAGCCCCCTGAGGCAAGAAGAACAATCTTGCCAGAGAATCCTCGAAGGCAATACACAACAGCTGGAAGTAGGGTATTACCTCTCCTTGAGGGCCTGAACCACGATAAACTCTTTTCGTGTTCCTTCGCATCCATTAAGTTTAGGTCTTGCGAATAGCCCCATATAATTATTGCCGATACAAAGCATCGACACACCAAATCCGCATGAAATTTTGAGATGAATGGAAAATAGCTTTCAAAACTAAGTTTAGGTTATATGAGTGGTTAGTGATGCCTTTTGGTTTAATAATGCACCTAGCACTTTCATGAGATTAATGAACGAGGTTTTACGAGCTTTCATTGGTAGATTTGTTGTATACTTTGATGATATTCTGATCTATAGCAAATCATTAGAGGAACATCTTGACCATTTATGTGTTGTTTTTAATGCTTTATGTGCTACACGTTTATTTGGTAATCTTGAGAAGTGCACCTTTTGCACCAATCAAGTTGCTTTTCTTGGCTATGTCATTACTCCACAGAGAATTGAAGTTAATCAAGCCAAGTTTGAAGCAATCCAAAGTTGTCCGACTCCTAAAACGGTCACATAGGTGCGGAGCTTTCTAGGTCTTGCTAGGTTCTATCGCCGTTTTGTGAAGGATTTCAATACCATTGCCACACCATTGAATGAGCTATCAAAGAAAGACGTATAGTTCCAATGGGGACAGCCACAAGAAGACGCTTTCAACTTGTGTTAAAGGAAAAATTGACTCATTCACCACTCCTGACTTTGGTAAGATTTTTGAACTTGAGTTTGATGCTAGTGGAATTGGGATTGGAGGCGTGTTGATTCAAGAAGGTAAGCCTGTCACTTATTTCAGTGAAAAATTATCTGGGCCTAGTTTGAACTATTCTACTTATGACAAAGAATTATATGCATTAGTTCGAACTTTAAAAACTTGGCAATATTATTTATGACCCAAGGAGTTTGTTATACATTCTGATCATGAATCTTTAAAGCATATTCGAAGTCGAAGTAAACTGAACCGTCGACATGCTAAATGGGTTGAATTTATTGAGTATTTTCCTTATGTCATAAAACACAAGAAAGGGAAGGAGAATGTTATTGCTGATGCTTTGTCTAGGAGATATAACATGCTTTCACAGCTTGACACCAGAATTTTTGGTTTGGAAACAATTAAAGATCAATATGTGCATGATGCTGATTTTAAAGATATTTTGCTATACTGCGAAGACGGAAATACATGGAATAAGTTCGTTGTTAACGATGGTTTTGTGTTTAGAGCTAACAAGCTATGTGTTCCAGCTGGCCCTGTTCATTTGTAGTTGCTACAGGAAGTGCATGGAGGCGGGCTTATGGGACATTTTGGTGTGAAGAAGGTTGAGGATGTGTTGGCTAGCCACTTCTATTGGCCAAAGATGAGGCGCGATGTTGAGCGCTATGTTTCCTGCTATACAACGTGCAATAAAGCTAAGTCTCGACTAAACCCACATGGTTTATATATGCCTCTTCCTGTTCCTAGCATTCCATGGGAGGATAATTCAATGGATTTTATGTTAGAACTGCCTAGGAGTAAGAAGGGGAGGGATAGCATTTTGTTGTGGTTGATCGATTATCTAAGATGGCACATTTCATACCTTGTCATAAGAGCGACGATGCTACACACATTACTGATTTGTTCTAGAGAGAGATTGCTTGCATGGAGTGCCATCTACAATTGTTTCAGATCATGATACGAAGTTCTTGAGCCATTTTCGGAAGACACTACGGAACAATTTGGGGACTAAACTATTATTTTCTACTACATGCCATCCCCAAACAGATAGACAAACCAAAGTGGTCAATCGCACGTTATTTATGATTTTGCGGGCTGTATTGAAGAAAAATTTAAAAATGTGGGAAGAGTGTCTACCTCATGTGGAGTTCACCTATAATCGCTCATTGCACTCTACCACGAAGATGAGCCCATTTCAGGTGGTATATGGTTTCAATCCTCGTGGTCCTATTGATATTTTTTCCACTGCCATCTTCTGAAAAAGTAAACTTACATGCTTCTAAACGTGCTAAATGTGTGCTAAACTGCATGAAACCACTAGAGAGAACATAGAGCACATGAATGAGAAATATAAGGTTGCCGGTAGTCAAGGTAGAAGAGATTAAATTTTGAACCTGGTGATCTTGTTTGGTTGCATTTAAGATAGATTTCCATCTTTGCACAAGTCTATATTGATGCCTAGAGCTGATGGACCTTTCAAAGTGATTGCTAAGATAAATGATAATGTATGCAAGATTGAGTTGCCTGCAGATTATGGGGTTAGCGATACTTTCAATGTTGCTGATTTAAAGCCATATCTGAGAGAGGAGGATGAGCTTGAGTCGAGGACGACTCCAATTCAAGAGAGGGAGGATGATGAGGACATCTCCACCATGGATACAGCCACGCCAAGTACACAAGCTGAACCGGTGATACAAGGACCAATCACACAAGCTTGTGTCCGTCAAATTAATTATCAGGTAACTTCGTTTTTAGGGCTACATAAGCTTGATTTGCTGAACGGGTTACTACTAAATGCTTGTGATGATGTTATTTCACTTAGGAATGAAGGAGAATACGCATACAAGCTAAAGCATAATACAACACAGAAGATTTCGGTTCGGCCTCCTACACAGTCCCAAATTGAAACAAGCATGCCCATTGATCCAGGAGTCCATTTGGAGCCCAAGAGTACTTGATAGAAATGTCTCAGTGTCCTCTTTCCAACGGATCTAGCCTCACCATGAAATTCAATCCGAGTCAACCACAATTGCCAAAAGAGTGCCAACCTATTTCTGGAAACTAGGACTAACGGTGCTGCGTCACTTCCACCTGGGCCCATGGGCCTTGTACCACCTAGGGCGGCGTACCATGCCTAGAACACCATCCCTAGCCCCTCTTCTTGTATAAATACTTAGCCACCCCCAATTTGGGTTTTGTTTAGATCAAAGTTTAGCGTCGCTAGTTTGCCAAGTAAAGCCATGGTCGGATAGATCGTCGTTTTCTCGTTATAGAACCCCACCTTCATATTCTGATTCATATTGGAGCTTTCATATTTTATTCGCAATTGAGTTTCTTGTGCATCCTATTCTTGCTAGTTCTGGATTGCTTGCATGAACGAATACCCTTGTGCTTAGGTTGATCGTACTCCGTCACACAAACATCCCCTGGAGTTGGTGTAGCGATCGCTAAGGCACAACGTCCTTCGACGGTTGTAGTCGGGTCATCAACTTCGCCTCCTTACAATCGAAGTTATCCCTCTCATTGAAAGATTGGGACACCTAAGAGCACATCAGAATGCTAAATACACTAACAGAGGAAACATTCGATGCTATTAAAGTGAATGGAGAACTTTCGGTGTTATATAGTAAAGTTGTGAATTTTTGATGCTATAGAACCAATTTTCCCTATTTTTGATTTGCTTGATTTCTTCTCTCCTTTTCTTGTGTGTTCTTTCATTCAATCCTCTCTTGAGTTTGTGCATTTTTTCTTGACAATATGCTTAGATGATGCAATCTCACTATGAGTTTTTGCATCTCACACTTGTGGATGTGGCTATAGGAGTTTTCTTCTTTTGTAAGATGTATTATGTGTTTTGATTTGAAGCCCAATCCACAAAAGCTCAATACTTGTACATATAGTTACACAGAAAAAACCCACAAAACCACACTTTTTTACTCATCTCATATTATGCCCAAGTATATATAAAGCTGATGTGTGACCATGGTTACTATGGATGCAACCATTGGTGAGGTGAATTTGGTTCATAACAAGCTCTAATTTAATTGCATTAAGAATATGACGCTACCTAATGATAGAAATATATTTATTTATTTAGGAGTGATCTACAATATTGGAGTCGCATGTGGATATTTAACAAGTCACACGTGATGCATCCAAAGATAAATATCAAGTCTCTCATGTTCTAGAATCCAATTCGGCCACCTAAGACTGCACAAACTTTAAACGGCTACCAAATATGCATGCGAGCTTTGTTTTGCACAAATGAGTGCTTGATGCAAAGCTTTCATCATATACTTTCAGATACATCTTGCCTTACCCTTAAATTCGACCGGAGCTACTCATGCTAAGCCAAAAAATGATCAGAACAACAACTTGGACTGGGCCTATTACCCAGTAGGGCCCATTATAGGTGTACAAGGCTAAGGTTTGCTTCCACCACTCCTCTAGTCATTCTTCCACCTATTTAAACACCCCCCCCCCCCCCCGCTGCCACTTTTAGGGATGGGTTTTTTAGATAAAAGTTTAGCTTTAGCTACTTTCTTATACTCGCGTGAGTTGGCTAGACTACCCGGGTACTTGATTCAAAATCCTAAATTCGTGTGTATCAGATTCATCTTTTGGCCAGGTCCATTAACCATTTGGTTGTCAACTTATTCTTGTTTTGTTCTTTAATTGCTAGCAAGTTCAAGTTTGTTCACAGCAACAATCCGGAGTTAGTGTACCGGTTGCTAAGGCGCAGCACCCCTATGGTAGTTATAGTCAGATCACCAACGTTGACTCCTCCCTAAATCGAAGTTACCCTCCTCTCATAGAAAGATCGGAATCCCCTTTGCTGCATCAAAAGCCCAGAAAAACAAAACCAAAACTCCAATAAAGCATGAAAAAGCCCACAAAGCTCCAAAAGCTCACAGTTGCACACAACATATAAAGGCTAGATAGGCGCATAGCCCATAGGCATTTCTATACTCCTTTAAAACAAAGTAATGCTGGTGACAGTAAATCTGTCACCTCACCCACTTCCATTATAAATTTTGCAAATTACCCATTTTAACTTCTTAATATTAACAAACAACCAAATCTAAATGGGTAGCCACATATAGAATCAAATTAAGGTGAATATTCTCTATAGAAAAAAATGTGTAACACATTTAATAAAAAATATCTTTTATCTATTTTAGATAATATTATGATACATTTTCTTTTATCCTTGACAAAGCACGGGCATTCAGCTAATAGTAAAAAAAAGACCAAATTTGTTTATTTGCATTCTGGCCTTGTGACCCCTATCCTATAAACAGACCAATTAATATTGCCATTGATTTGTGGGATTTAACATCAAGCCTTAATTCCACATCCAATGACAGAAACAATGTGACTGATTTTTTAAGAGATTTCAAGCAAGACACTCCCTAAAGTATAATATGCATTCGAAGAAATAATTATGGATATAAGACCGAAACGAAAAAAAATTGAGGCATGTGCAAAAGCCGCAGGGTTTTATCAAACCATTTATCCCATAGGCGTCAATTATAGTGGATTAATTCCAGGCGGCGGCAAACGTGGTGGGAATGCAACGCTCAAGCCGCTTCCTCAGCCGTCAGTGTGCAAACATCGCACGATCACTTGACATGCGGAAATTTTTCCAACTTTTGACGCCGGAAATCCGCCAAGCTATCCCAATTCCCACAGATTTTCCAACTTTCCAGTAAGGGCGACATAACACGGCAATTCAGTCAATACCGTCTCACACTTTCAACGTATACTTCGCATTTGCTCATCACTACAGAGTACCAGCTAGCCTCATTGCCCCACAACTGCTAGCAATCAACACCTTTTTTTAGGCTTCGGAATCACCAAAAATTTAGCTCCTAGAAAAGTTGTGCCAAGTGCTGACAAGCTCCAGGCAAAGTACATAATTTACCGATGAATAATTAAAGCAGAAACATGCAACGAGCTTTCTCAGTCAGTGCACTTTGAGGAGGAGGAGCCTCACGCGGCATATAAATTAGAGTATCATAGGTTGCACATTTTCGGAAAGTAACTGTTGTGAATTTTTCGAGATTTTAAACATGGGTAAAAAATTAGGAAGGGAGCTTAGTAAACGACTTTTACCTGTCATTCTACAGTGTACACGTGCCAAAAGCGGTTGTTGCTTTGCACATATCAGGACTCAGCATGTCAGCTCGCTAATTTTGCAGAAAAGAAACGTGACAGGGGGAACCGATGGGAACTTTGAATCTTTGATAGACTGCACATTTTCAGAAAGTACGGTCGTAAGGTTTTTCTTTTACTCTAGGCCTCGAATACTGACAAAATAATTCATAAAAAGACGTCCAAAAATTTTTATGAGCTGACCACTTCTGTTATACCTGTCGTTCAACGTTGTACACAACAATCACCCATGTGAGCGCGCTTTGTTTTATTGTAAAAAAAACCATTTAACACGTACCGTGATCCTTCAAGAAACAAACAAAACCTAACTATAAAAGTAAAACTACTCTCTCCATCTTAAAATAATAAAACCTAATACTGGATATGACATATCCTACTAGTATAAATCTGGATAGAGTAGAGATAGAATATATTATATCTAGTATTTTGAGGTGGAGGGAGTAGGCACTATTGAATCATGAAGTATGAATTCCTTTCACTTTAAAACCTTGGACAAAATTAATAGTGACTTTTTTTACATGGCACTAATGTGGAAAATTGTTGAAGGCTAAAGATTCATTTAAATTCTTCAAAGTCCTTATAATTTTAAAAAATTTGAAAATTGCTTTATCCCAGTTATACATTTTTCGTGTCATTGCTATGTTACTCAAAACCACTCTATATTTTGTGTATTGTTAAAGAATGAGCGGTTATGATTTAAATTGTGTTTGTTTGTTGGCTAATCATATGCAGTAAAAATTTAAATTATGAAACATAATTTTAGAGATGATTTCGAGGTTATATCATCATACTCAATTTTCTGTTCTTGACTTTTAAACGAATAATACCATGGATATAATTTATAAATTATTTTTGGTTGTTCCGTTTTTTTACCATGTCTTACCAGCCATAGCTCAATAAATGAGGGAAAAAAGCAAACGGTTATGATAGTTTGAGTTGAATAATGTTCAGTTTTAGATGTCATTATCGTTTTCTAAAGTACTTCACTTAAGTGGTACGAAAATAGAACTTTTCCCTTTATTTCTTAGATGCACTTTCATCTCCTTAGGGCCTGTTTAGTTGCTCGACTGCCCTTAGCCTATATGTCTCATCCAGGCTAAGTTTGGCTAGGCTAAAGAGATGCTATAGGGGTTGTTTGGTTATCCAACTAGCCTCAGCCTAGCCGTTGTGAGATATTATTTGGTTGGCTGAATGCAAATGTTTGTACTGAAAAGATGTTGTTTGGATGGTTGTATGCGTTCTAAGTCTAGTTACCGGCTTACTTGGACGGTGAAGTTACCACTTATTTGTAGAAATAAAGCACTATACATTATAATGAAATTAATATATTATCATCCTGGTCAAAGAAAAAATATTGGATTGAACCAAACAAGCCAATTGATGCATGCGCGGTAGGAGGCAGGTGCAATGCAGGCAACTAAACATGCTACTAGCTTTGCCCATCTCACTCATGCAGGCTAAGTTTGGCCTAGCTAAGAAGATATATGTGTAGCTATTTGATTATTTTTATTGGATGAATCTGGATATGTCTAAATGTTGTTTGGTTGGTCGTATGGACATTGAGTATGGTTACCTCTTTATTTGATAGGGCGAGGTTACCTCAATAATATTATATATATAAAAGAATCATATTAATGGGCTTTTGACTATTCTTATCACATTCACATGAAAGGCCAAAAGGGTAATAATATTAATGAGCAAAATCACTATGGCTTCAATTATTCTATATATAAAATGAGTCCAGATCTTTTTACAGCAACTCAGTGTGAAAAAAAAAGGAAAAAGAAACAGAAAAGAAGAGAAAAGAATTAGAGAACTTCCCCTCCTCCTCCTCGTCGACTGGCCATCTGCCGCTTACCCTGTCAGAATCGCCAGATCCAACAGCAACAAGCTCAAGGTTATCATATATGATGGCGGCGAGCTCGTGGCCACCGGATCCTGCAGTGCCACAGCTGAAAGACGTTTGCCGGCAATGGATCTAGGAAGAGCGTGACCAGCGACGACGAGGAAAGGATGGAGGGCAATGGCAACAGCAGTAGTGGAGCGGTAGAGGAGCGGTGCAGTGGCACTCCTCTCTCCAGATCTGGCAGCGGCAGGCTCCTAGTGGCCATATGCGGCGATGGGGAGCTTGTGGCCACCAGATCTGGCAGGGCAACCGGTGATGGTGACGACGACTGCAGCCATGTTTAACATAGAGGCAGCGACGATGGCCATTCAATGATGGAGATGACAATGACTCGGGAGGAGCTGAGCGAGCACATGGGGAAGGGAGATGATGGGATGCATGACCTCCTCTAGCCTCTTGCACCCGCATGTCCCTACGCTACACCACTCGTCCCTGCACCTACACCTCGCTCAACCTGGACAAGGAGTGAAGCTTGATTCGGGTGTTTTCCTCGGGTTTGGCTTGGGATGCCAATTTGCATGTGCGAGGCAAGGCCTCGGAGGCCATGCAGGAACCAAACATCCGGCGATGCATCGTGCGAGCTAGCAGGCATCATACAGGTAACCAAACACGCCCTTAAATGTATTGGTAGGGCTCTCATCTTTCATTAAAATTAAATAAAAGAAAAGCGACTGCTTTGCTGATCAATTGGCTCATAATCAGATTTTCAACACACTGTCATATTACAAAGATGTTTAGAATGCAAGTACTTTTTAACAAATTTCATACTACTTCCTCCGTCTCAAAATATAGTTACTTAGGAGTATTTTAGAGGAATTAAGGATTAGGGTAAAAGGTCTAAGCTGCCGTCATTAATAGATGGTGGGCTGATATAAATTAAGAATAGTATTAGCATGATACGGGTCTTGAGGATTGACAGGATGATAGGGTCTACTAGGGGGTTAGTATAGAAAACAATAAAATAAAAGTTACTTTTCACTTGTCCTAGGTAGTTATATATAGAACAAAATTCAAACATAAAAGGTAACTATATTTTAAGACGGAAGGAGCAAGAAACGGTTTAGTTTGGTACTTAAAAAACAGAAAAAAAATTCTTATACTAGCAATGAGAGCATCGCTGAGCTCACACATTTGTCAGGCAAATTAAAGAAAACGTGCTAGCTAGGCGGAATCAATGGAAACTTTGATATGATGGTCAAAGTACAGACATCTCATTACACATCAAGTATCCCCAGAGCCCGTTCCCATTTCCTTTTCCAAGCACAGAATTATGCTCTGTCCAAATTCCGCATGATCTTGCAACAACGCAAGTACACAAAACTAAAACCTGAGACTAGTCTACTACGCGCTGACCAACAGCTAACGCCGCAATTTTTCACACCTCGTGCGCCGCAGCCGCCGTCGAAGCCGTGGTGATGCCGCTGGCCTCGCCGGCGGTGGCGGCGACCTGGTTCCGACGCTCGTCGAGCACCTTGGTTACCTTGAGGTAAGCTAGCCTAGCCCAGTCGTAGCAGTGCAGCGCGACGTACACCCCGAGGCCGGCGATGATGCCGTTGGCGATGGAGAAGGTGAGCGGCATCAGCGCCATGGTGACGAACGCCGGGATGGCCTCCTTCATGTCCACCCACTCGATGTCCTTGGCCACGCGCATCATCATGGCGCCGACGAGAACCAACGACGGGCCGACGGCCCACGGCGGCACGCTCGTCAGCACGGGGCCGAAGAAGAGCGACGCCAGGAAGCACGCCGCGACGGTGATGGCGGTGACCCCTGTCCGGCCGCCCTCCCGTATCCCCGCCGTCGACTCGACGTAGGTCGTCACCGTGGTGCTCCCGAGCGCGGCGCTCAGCACCGTCGACCCGGCGTCCACGAGGAACGCCCGGTACTCGCCGTCGAACGACCCGCCGGCGCCGTCCGTGAACCCGCCGTACTCGGCCATGGAGTACATTGTCCCTGTCGTGGCGAGCACGTCGACGTAGAGGAGGGTGAACACGGCGAGCAGCGCGTTACCGTAGCGCAGGCCACCGAAGCTGAGCCGCCCTGCGGTGGCCTTGATCGTGTGGAAGTCGACCACCTTCTTGAAGTAGGCGAAGCCGGCATTGCCCGCCGCCGTGTCCGGGAACACCGTCACGGCGGTGCCCCTGATCCACGATACGACGGTGACGAACACGATGCCGTAGATCATGCCGCCCTTCACATCCCTGGCAAGGCAGGTGGCCGTGATGAGGAAGCCGACGGCACCGAGCCAGAACGTCGGGCTCCGCATGGACCCGCCGAGGCAGGCGCCGGTGGCCGGTTCGGTCTCGGAGCATGCGGCGAGCGTCACCAGCGTCGACGGGCTGGCACCGACGAGGCCGACGCCCTGGTGCGCCTGCAGCCCCGTGAAGGCGAGGAACAGGCCGATGCCGACCGCCGTGGCGAGGCGGATGTTGCGGGGGATCATCCTCGCCAGCCTCGACCGGAGCCCGACGGCCGACAGGACGAAGAACACAATGCCCTCCAGCATCACGCCAGCAAGCGCCGTGCTGTAGGGAATCGAACCCGAGCCATGGAAGCCGACCATGTTGTACGCGAAGTAGGCGTTGGCGCCCATCCCGGGAGCGAGACCAAGCGGTAGGTTCGCGAGCGCGCCCATGGCGAAGGATCCTGCCATGGCGGCGACAGCCGTCGCGACGATCAGGTCGCTCTTGGTGCGCCCGAGGCACTCCTCGTACCCGGGATTAGACCCAACCGTGCACTCCGGCCCGGGCACGGCCGTGGAATTACCGACAACCACCGGCGAGCAGTCGCTCACGGTGCACGGCCCGCCGGAGTCGGTGAGGATGGCGGCGTTGACGGAGATGATGTACGCCATGGTGAGGAATGTGGCCGCGCCGGCGCGGAGCTCCTTGGTGAACGTGCTCTTGCGCGCCTCCAGCTTGAAGTACCTCCCGACGCGGGTCGCCGCGACGGCGCGGTTGACGGCGGCCTCGGCCCCGGCGAGCTTGCGCCATGGCGATGACCTCTTCATTTTGTTTTTGTGTGTTTCTTTCCTGGTTTCTTGGTTGCCTTACTGATGTCGAGTCTTAGGAGAGGAAGATCTCTTGTTCTTATAGGCGTATAGCCAAGGAGCAAGGTTAATTTGTTTTGGGTGGTGGGCCTATTTCTTGATGTCGTTTGCTGGGAATGGTGCCAGCACAGAATTTAATAGGGGCCACTTTTCAGACAGCTAATCCTCTGATCCAAAATGGAGATCATCTTTGATTTCTCATGCAGATTAGTGTACTCTTAGCAGTGCTGTATACTCCCTCCTTGTAACAAAGGATAGAATTCTACTAGTAGGATTTAAAAGGTAAACTAATAAGAAAGGTAAAAGATTTAGATGTTCCTTATTAAATGAGAGAGAGTTGATGATAAAATAAAAATAAATTTAAATAAGAAGTGATTGATAGAACATGTAGTTCTAGCATTGTTTTTTTGGACAAATTATAAACTCTGCTATTACATTGTTTGTTGGACGGAAGAGATAATAGCCGTGACTTGGTCGAATAACTATCTGTTCTCAAATAACTGTCAGCATTATTTTTTTGTTATATTACAACTTCACCCACTAATAATTCTTAATTGGTTAGGCTTGATGAACGAAAGTTTTATGGTTATGTTCAGTGGTTAGTCTACTATAAATGAATGTTTTATGGTTATGTTTAGCATATAATACACTTTAATAACATGGCATCTTTCTTAAGTATTTGTAATTTTTTTTATAGAGAGAAGTAGTGGTGGTGGAGCTGCAGCTGGTGCGGCGGTGAGTGAACTCCCATGGCAGATTGGCAGCGGCGGCACGGCGGAGGGGCCAAGGCAGCGGAGCAGATGAGCTGGTGTGGCCATGTGGTGGTGGAGCTGCAGCTCCGGCGAGGTAGAGGAGCAGCTGCGCCCCACGTGGATATGCACTGAGCGGCGGTGGTGGTGCAGTGGAGGATTGGCGCTGGTGGCGTGGTGGACGAGCGCCGCCATCGATAGCATGAATGGCATCGCCGGATCTACAAGCCCAATTTGGGAGGCGGCGCGCCAGTCTGCTGATTCCCGCTCTCCTAATTCTTTCCCATTCTAAAAAAATACAGCGAGATGTGTTTGGGTGTTGAATTTGCATATTTGATCTAAAGTTGCGTCTCTTCTTGAGGACGGATCGTACATCGCCTGTTCCTCCTCTCGCCTCCTCGTTCTTTTCGCGAGATGAGTAGATGCCGAGCTGATAAGCAACGATGTTTTCCTGCCCTCTTTTCTCTCTATTCCTTCCATGTCAGCGAATTTGCTCGTATGACAGCAGAGAGCCTGCTAATAATGATATTTGTACATGCCGTAAGTAGACATAGATTAGGAGGGATGTGCTGGTTATTGAATTTTCATTTTTATTTCTAGCTTTAGGAGTTCATTGTTAGAAAATGCATTAAAAGTTTATCTAATCATGGAAGGTCCAGTTAATTCTCAATCTTGTTCAATTTTCACCGCATCAGATTAGTTAAGTACAGGAACAAAGGGCTAGGAAATGTCTTTTTGGAATAATATTAATTGCCATAGCTGTTTAGTAGAGCTACTTACTCTACTTATGCTCTCTCCGTTACTACCTCCATCTCAAGTGCATTCCTCAAAAAAAAATACTCTTTTTAGTAAAATATAAGAACATCTGGCATTTAAATTTTGTCCTAAAATATAAATATTCTAGAAATTTAATGGACCCAACCCCATGAGCTACTCTATTTAACCCATGGGCCCCACCTTATCTGGTGGCACTAATTTAGGAGTATGTCATGGTAACCTATGCAATCAGATTTAACCCACCATTTATGACATTGATTAGCCCAACATAAAGAAAAGGCATAGGAGAAGAAATAAGTCATATATGTGATTGCCCGAGATTGGAGTCAAGGATGTTGTCAATGAGTAATATCTCGACTATAGTATTCGGATGTATAACATACGTCGACTAATATGAGGATACTTTAAGACCTACAAGCAAAGATACAAAATACACAGATTTATATATGTCAGGGCCTCCAATGTGGGTCCTGTTTATATGTATTGTCTGTGTAGTCACACCGAGTAAAATATACTCGACTCAGTAGCGAGATGGACCTTGGTGATGTGGTTGGCGGTGGATTGTATGACTCCTCTTGGCCCGGGCTCGATATGGGTTTGGCTTGTAGATTGCTCTGAAGCTTGATTCAATGCACTCTCCCTTGGGGACGTCTTGTATTTATACCCCTGGGTGCTTCTTGTCTAAATAGAACTCGGAGGTTGGATCAGGATACGTTCGAGCAATCCTGGTCGTCACCGAATCAGACTTAATAGTACTTTCCTTGTATATGCAAGTTCCTTATTCAGATACCTATCCCATATTTAGGAATATCTTTCATTATACAACTAGGTATACGGTTTTTCTGGTAAGGTAAGTTATGTCTATGACAGATGGGTAAGACCGGAGCTGGAGCGGAGGCAACCCGAAAGACAAGCTTCGAAAAGATTACCAGTGTTGAGGATAGTTCTTTTGAGATAGAGGAAGACTTGCCTTCTTGAGGAAGGTAGGCTGCAAACCTACCAGCCGGTAGTGGAAACATTTTATCTTGGGTGCCAGCAATTAAGCCAATTATCACGGGCCCTAAGTTCCAATAGCGGCATTTAATAATCACACATAAATTTGAGTATATAGATGATGAATAAGGTCTTTGATGCAAACATTTACTTGCAGACTTGCACTCAAACAGTTGATGTCTCGTTCCAACATAACTTAAATTTAATAAACATGGTTTCGGTACATGCACAAGCCAACAGGACTCACGATCAATGAGAATACAAGATTATGGGAGCCAGAAAATAGCCAATGAACCTGTCATTCGTTATCATTATCACCAACTGATGAACCCCAGATGCAAATAAGTGAGATAGACAGAAGTGAAACAAAGGGCTAGGGATTAGTGTGTTACATACATATTGCCCACCCGCAATT
Source organism: Oryza meyeriana var. granulata (assembly GCA_003991445.1). Lineage (NCBI taxonomy): Eukaryota > Viridiplantae > Streptophyta > Magnoliopsida > Poales > Poaceae > Oryza > Oryza meyeriana. The sequence goes on from RYFJ01002333.1 coordinate 57,572, forward strand.
GCGGCCTGCTAAGTCATTTTGTGGCCTGCTATTGTGGCCCGTTAACCAAAATTGCGTCCTCTAAGTTCTGGGCTGCTACATCCAGCTCGTTACCTCGTAGCGGTAGCGGAAACGGGCAGCTACCACAATTGCAGCCGCTACAGTGGCCGCTACCAACACTATTTATTACCTTGAGTAGTCTTACTTATAGACTTTTGTCCTACTACTTAATTGAACTTAAAATTAAAAGAAGTCCTTACATTTTAGGACAGAGGGGATACCTCACATTAGTCAACATATAGTATGTCTGTGATTGCTACAACTTTATCCCCACAATAATGCTCTCTATATTGGTAGCAGTAGGATTGATTTAATTGTCAAAGGGCGTGTAGAAAATGGGTGAAATCAGCTTACCGCCAGAGATGAGTTGTATGATTTATTTTTACTAATAGAAAATAGTTTATATTTCTAGGTCGTACGCTAGATAAACGCAGCCAAAAGTTTGAATTTTTTTTAAAAAGGCTTGAGTCGATATACATGGCCCAAACTCTCGAGTACTAAATCAAAGAATTAAAAAAAAGAAAACAAAGAGATAAGCGTGTTTCCAAAGTCCTACCTAAACTACTGAGAGACAATCTATCTTGTCTTTATCTGTAGTCCTGTTTTGTTTATAAATGAAGCAATTGTATCAAATGGATGCTAGAGATACAAAACAATCATGTTGTTTACAGAATCTTTATATCAACATTTCAATTTTGCTAAATATTATGCAACATATGCATATCACTTGCTATATATACCTGCACTTTGAAACCCATCCACAGGCAAACATTGCCAATCCCCAAAATAAAATTAAAAAAGTACTGCGAGTTGACGTTCCCCAACAAAATGAGGACAGTGTAACTTTTAACTTGTGGAATCTGTTGTTCATTTTGGCACATATATATATACAAAGCGTTGACCTAAGCTGTAAGCATCAGGCTAACATGCAAAGATACTCTATGATTCATTTTGAAAAATGCGACACAACGCAATGTCAAATAGTGTCTACAATGAGCACACCTAGGTTGGGAATCTGGAGGACACATGTCTTAACGTGAAATATTGCATTAGTGTGACATTTTAGAGAATTTGCTGTTCAATTTCTGTAACTTTTAACATCACAAAAATAAAATCATGTTATCCCTCCGTGACGCATGCATTGTTGGAGGGACTGCGTTGTCCAAAACGTCATATATTGTTCCCTCATGCATGATGTGGATGTTGGAGACTTTTTGTCGTTCAAAATGCCAAATATGCTGTCATACAACGGTTTTGGACACCATATGTTGGAACAAACTACAAATGTCATATTTATCACTAGGACACTACAAAATACTCCCTATTTACATATAAGCATAATTTGTCCATTAAAATAATATTTTTTTAAATGACACCTATCTATCTATCTATCCCTGTACTAAGAGCATTTCCAGCAATAGCTCATATTTTAGAGCTTTCAAAGGTTAAATAGGGGTTACCCTCATTTTCTTCGGACCCCAAAAATGGCTCGAACTCCAACAATAGCCCTTATTTCTTTTTCTATTATATTTTACCTAGGACTATATGTATATGTAAAAATATAAGTACAGGAGCTAGCAGTACAGAGACAGCTAGCAGACACAGAGCGCGGGCGGCAGGGCGGCGCATCGGCACAGGCGACGGGGCGGCGAGCGGCGCGGCAGGGCAGCGCAACGAGACAGGGGGCGAGCTGGCGCGGCGAGGCAGGGGGCGGGGCAGCGAGGCAAGGCAGGGGTGGGGCGGGGCGGGGCGGTGAGGCGAGGCGAGGCAGGGGGCGGCGCGGCGCGGCGGCATAGGCGGCGGGACGGTCGAGTACGGTAGGGTTTTCACCTAAGTTTTTCGACCTCCCTCTTCCTCCAGACGGCACGCACAGGAATTGTCGTTTGCGGCAAAAATAACGATAATAGGGGCTATGGCATAGTGCCCTCAGGACTAGGGGCTCGGGGAAAAGATTTGAGGGCCTCCTCATTTTGAGGGCTCTATTAGGGTCCCTGCTGAACCTACTTTTTTTTTTCACCACCCAAAAATTGTTTGGAGCTCTATTTAGGGTCCCTGCTGGAGATCCTCTAATTAGGCACTTTTTAGGAGCTCTCATTTTAATAAAAAGATCAATCATTGGTTAATTGGATTAAATTATCATAGCTGTTGATCGTATTAAAAATTCGTGTTAAATAATTAAAAATACAATTGAAGATACCATGATAGTTTAGTTAGTTACTTTTCCATCCTATCATGCGACGTACAAATCGGAAATTGAGAATCCCAACGGTTTAAACACGAATACCGAATATACGTATGGATGTACAATCAACGTCGAGGATGCGAACGACAAACTAAGGCCGTCATAAGCCAATTAGTTGCGGCAAGATTAATCAATCGAGGCTGAATCAGATAGGCCTGACAATTCATGTTAAATAAAACGTACCATGGTAAATTTCGGACTATTCAGTTAACCTTGATTTCCCTCTAAACTAAATAAAACATCTGACCGGAAATACGAATGACTATGTTTTTTTTCCAAAAGTTAATAATTTCAAACTTCAAAAGTAATAAATATGAAAGTCTACTATTTTATTTATGTAACTTTGATATTATTACTGAGTTGCAACATATATGAACTATCCTTTTAATATAAGTTGCTACAATTTACGAAAATAGCCAATGTATTTAGCATATGATTAAAATTTTAATACATATATAACATTAACAACAATAGTCTATGCAACACGCGGGTTAACGACTAGATGGTTCACACAATCATGCCGTAGATTGTATTTAGAGTTTGTGGAAAATAAAACATGTAATTGAAAATGAGTCCATATAAAACTACTAATTATTAATTACAAATTCCATAAATGATAAAACAAAAAGCTAATTATATGTCTTCCAACTTCAAACTGAGTGCAGCTATTTATTAGTAACTTTAAAATTTGAAATTATTGTATTATAAAACATACTAGATTAAAACTCCAACACAAACACAATTAGATACTTATTGATTCTAGAATTCCAAAATATTAAATAAAACATGAAAGCAACGGAAAAGATGGATGGATACCAAATTTAGTATTTTTTTAGTTCTAAAATTTAAAATTAATAATTAACAAGCAGTAACAAATATTGTTGGTGTGGGAACACCTATAGCAGGATTCCCCTTTGTGAGTTTGGTCCATGGAATTGAATGTGTATTCGATTCGTCGTAGGTAGCTGGTGGAGTGAATGGGACAGAAGAAATTATATAGGTTCAGGCCACCTGAAGATATAATACTCTATTTCTGTTGTGTTCTTGGTTCCCTTGACGTTGCTTTCAAGTGAAGCTTACAAGATTTAGGCTATGGGAGGCTTCTCTCTAGATGATCTCAAGTCTAGAGCTAGATTCTTGGATTCGTCGTCTCTCTCTTCTCCCGTGTAACCTTGGTTCCCTCTTCTAATCTTAGGGGAATACCACAGTAGCTACACACTGAGAGTTAGAGAATTAGGTATGCTATGTCCCATCTTATGCTGACCGGTAGGCTCGGTCGGCTATCCTCCTAGGGTCCCCCTCAGAGCAGGTGAGGAGAGGAGCCACGGTCATTCCCCGTGTGTCCGGGCGTGGCCGTCGAAGGCTTGTAATGGAAAGCTGGGCTTGTCCCACTGGCTAAGGGGCCCACCCATTTGCCTCACGTTGAAGCAAAGGGGCGCGGTGAGATGGAGTAGGTGGCGCGGCAGTCCACCATACCGCTTGCCATCCTATGCCCCTTGTCAGAAAAAGGGCAATGATGGCCTGCAGTGAGGGGTGCAGAGCTGTCTGTCCCTCACGCCACACGCTGGGTAGATATATGTCCCGTCGTCCTTAATGAGTTAGGTGCGGGGAGACCGAAGCGAGGAGACGGGCTCCATCGTGTCATCATTAATGCCCCTGCCTTCACGCGCTCGTCAAGCCAGTTGAGAGGAGCCTAGCTTGAGGGCAAGGTGAGGTGGCGTCTCAAGCTCGACTTGCTGAAGCCATCAGTCGGGGGCAGCCTGAGCTTACCCCGTAGGGGCTCAAGTTTGAGGCTATGCTAGGAGGATTCCTAGTATGACTCCGTGACGATCATGGGCGGTCCTCACCAACGTGGTGTTGTGGCCTCGGGCCACCCCGAGCCGCCGGTAATGGGAGCCCTGGTTCCCATTTTTTCGACAGTAGCCCCTAGCCTTAAAGACGGGGGATGGCCTAACAGAGGCCTGAGGTGAGGCCCTCCTCCATGGCGGCGCGGCCACGTTGCAATGCTGAGCCACGTGGGGGCCCGCCTTGCCGATTCGTGGTCCACCGGCTGGGGCCAGAGTAGACCGCGTTGTGCGCGCGCATGTGGACAGCGTGGAAGACGAAACGATGACTACCATTTTGTTTCCCTACCCTGTCGTGCGCGCTTGTAGGGATATGGAATGATTACTCACGCAAGGCGAGGAGATGTTCCCTCTATTAGCGTGTGAGTGGGCGAGGGAGCGGATGTGGCAGCCCATAAAGCAGGGAAGGGTTGAGGCTACGCCGTCCTTCCGCACCTGGTTCCTTGACCGTTGATCTCCTTTCATCCTCTGCTTCCCTTCACCTTCGATAGTCCTTGAAGCCCTTAGCTATGCCGAGGGCGAATCGCTCCCCCTACGCTTCAAGCAGCGGCGCCCTGCCGCCCTCCTGCCTCCATGACGAGGCAGGGGTTGCGAGGTTCCGTCGGTTGGTACTAGAGCCCACCGCCAGACGAGTGATAGTGGTGCTGGAGATGTACGGCATCTGGCTGGCGCACTTGGTCCCCAATGCGGTAGTCATCCTCACGTGTTTTCGCGACCTGTGTGAGATGTTTGTGGAGGCAAAGCCGTGGTGGCGCTATTCTGGCGCTTCTTCCAGCTTCAATTAGTCGGGAAGAAGAAGCACTCCGACGATGAGGAGACCGTGGGCTGCTGCGTCAGTCACCTGTGGGACGGCACCAAGCCCATATACACTAACTCGCTACACCAGAAGTGGGACGACTGGCGCAAGGACTGGGTGTACGTCGGGGTGGAACCCCATGGGCGCCTTCTTTTCCCCCACGAAGCTAGCACAACACGCTCCGGCCTGGGTGGACACCCCCAAGGAAGACTCCTACTTCGATCCGGTGATGCGCCAGACTGCCAAGTTGCGGGCGGAGGGGTTGACCTCCATGATGGTGATAGGCGACTTCCTACAGAGGCTGCTGGCACTGCCGCAGGAGTGTTCTCGCTTGGCGTGGCTCTACATCGGTGACTGCGATGTAACCTGGACACACGTGGGTGCAAGCCACAACTGGGGGCGGACGGAGCTGATGTTGATCTGAGAGTGGTCGTCGGCTTCAGCGACATCATCGCCAGCAAGATGCCTAGGGAGGACCTGGAGCTCTGCAACGACCCAAGGAGGGTGGCACTGCAAGCGACCCTCCCCAAGTGCAATGCCAAGGGCATCCTGGAGCGCGTGTCCGAGATGGCTCCTAGACCTGTACGGATTCCAGTGGACGACGACGATGGGGTTCGCCGTGACAGCGGAGTTGCTGGGGCCCCGGGGACCGGCGCTGTGCACCACCGGGACTCAAGGAGGGCAGGGGAACACCCTCGAAGCCTAAGCCCCCCAAAGTCATAGAAACCGTGGTATTGAATATATGTCCCATCATGTCCCTCATGCCGCATGCGCACTAGATATACGTCCTATCACCCTTAATGGGTAAGGTGCGGGGAGACTAAAGCGAGGATATGGACTCCATTGCATCGTCATTAATGCCCCTGCCTTCGCGTGCTCCTCAAGCCACTTGAGAGGAGCCTAGCTCAGGGGCAGGATGAGGTGGTGTCCTGAGCTTGGCTTGCTGAAGCCATGAGCCGGGGGAACCCCGAGCTTACCCCGCGGATGCTTGAGCTCGGGGCTATGCTGGGAGGATTCTTGGTATCACTCTGTGACAATCGTGGGCTGCCCTCGCCAACGTGGTGATGTGGCCTCGGGCCACCCTGAGCTGCCGGCAATGGGAGCCCTGATTCCCATTTCATTAATAGATGTTAAGAGTTCTTTCAATCTAAGCCGCTATAATTTCAATATAACCAACATAGTCAACATATGATTAATAATATTTATACTACTAATACCAATAACATGTGACACACGGGTTGATGACAAGTGCCCCTAATGTCTTCCCATATTCTCCCTTCCTACTATCTCTTAGACCAACTCCATACCCACTAGCATTAGCATAGTCTACTAACTCTATCACGTTAATTTTCAACTAGGGCTCCTCCAAGTCTCAACCCCCTGCCCCTCCCCTTCTACCACCTTTATACAAATTGACACTCGACGCGCTCCTACACCATCCCTCTCTTCCTTCCTTGTAGATGTTTGCGATTCTCTATGTGTGCCATAGTTGGGCACCCCTTCACTTTCTCTACTACAAGCTTACAACCTAAATTGAGCTTATCCTTTCTCTTCTACCGCCTTGTCCCGCAAACTCACCACACATCCCAAAATTGCTAGTCATCTTCTACCTTTCTTGCACTGCTTGCCTCACTGCACTGTTGCTAGTTGTGCAGCCCCTCCTATAGTGTTGTCTACGGTACGTTAGCGAACAAGTAGGAGCGCTTGAGGTAGTAGCTGGCCATAGCGGACCTTCAGATGAATGCTTTACATCGTAAGTATATATGTAAGAAGAGAGGTACTACAAGTGACTGAAATCTTTACATATTTCTTATCTATCGGATGAAAATCTAACTACTATTACCACTCCTATCTTTCCTATTTAAACACAATTTCTTCTTTCATAGATAAAGGGTTATGAAATTTTATAATTGATATAAGATTTACAATATTTATTGACAAAATATAATAGCCATATATATTTACAAAATCACACTAAAATAAAGTGAAGTTACACATTTACATGGCACCATAATTTTTTTTGCGAAACATAGTACAAACACAGACACTCATATATACTACATACAACTCACCCTTATGAATATAAACATGCACATCATATCCTTATAAACATCTTCGAGAGATAGAGCTGGCATATTTTGAAGCTGACAAAGTCACCGCATATGCCTCGCTGTCAACAAACGCATCATCTATCACTGAAAGAACAATTAGTCATAAATGTGAGTACCCGTGTTAAATCAGATACTCGAAACTTGGGTGGGCAGGTTTTAGTTTTTTACCACAAGTAACATAAGTAGCTGAGCTACGCTCAATTCGCTGCGCTGCAATATAATTTAGATTAAGCGATATGCAACTTTTAGTGAGTGAAAAATTAAAAAAACTCATGCGGCTAAAATTTAGCAAATACCATTCAAGTTTACCAACTTTGGCTGAACTACGTGCACGATCAGAGATCATGGGCCAAATTTTGGAATGTCCTAGAGCTAATTATGACTTTCGTGGTATGTTTCAGCAAATGACGTCCAAACAAAATTTCCATCATATATTCTATATTGTTTAACAGAGGGACTACCACTAACGCAACCCAATGGTACGGTCAAAGACAAACTGAAGCATCCACTTTAATTTGGTTAGGCCGGTTTCAACCTTTCTTCCCGAGTGGCCTGGGCAACGAAGAAATGAACCCGAAAGGTGATGGATTCATCGATAAAATTTACAAACTTTCTGCCCTTCTGCCTAATTTCAGAATGACTTGACCTAATGGTTAACTGGTAAGTAAACCCCTATTTTCAAACTAACACGCCTAAAAGGCACATACTATATGACTGAGCTTTGGCAACCACCATATGCACCAAAGCAACAGACAGATGGCCACAACTGTCTACGAAATTAGCCATCCCACATCATGTGGTGCTAGTGCATTACTTGAGATCCACAATCTTACACTAATAATCAACTAATTATTAAAATATTTATTGTGTAATAAAGTATGGCCATGTATATATTTAGGAAGAGCTAGGTAACAATTTATTAATATTATGTGTACAATATGATAATATGATTAATCTATTTGTTGTGTAATAAAGTATGGGCAACAATCAATAATTTAATGTATGGTATGATTAATAATTTAATCTATCAACTTGTACGTGCGTGGTGTTGGTTGCTCTGCTGTTTCGGAGGTTGTGTCCTTTGCTGGATCTTCTGCTCGTGAACGTGATCAGGCGACTTTCTATGTACGAAATGCCATTTCTTTTTTCGGTAAGGATACTAGTGCTAGTCTGTCTCTAATCAGTTCGTATTCAGGTCAGAATTCGTCATTGCAGATTCCTTCGTCATAATCCCCGTGCAGTTAAACAAGACAGCAAAAATACGATGGATCTTTTCAGTTGGAATGTTGAAGATGACAATTTGACAAGTGCATGCCCAGCTTTGCATAGAGGCCAAACAGTTGTCCTTGTACTTTTTTTTTAGAGAATGAATAAATATTTAGCCTCTGTATCCACAAGTAGATATACATAATCAATCGTTATAAACAAGAGTGCTTAGACTTTATGTCTCATAACCAAGGAAAAGAACAAAACAAGAAAGAAAGTTAGAAGACAAAGAAAAGAAAACTAGAAGTCTAAGCTTCGTATCTTCTTCTATGGCTTTGCTTCAACCTTGCTCCATCCTTGTGTAGCAACAATCCATTGTATCGATTGTCTCCTTAAAAACTTTCATGTTAGAATCGTCCTTCCAAAACAATGCCCCTCGCGGAGTTCCCTCCACACCCAGCCAAGCACGAGAGGGAGGGAAGGAGCAAATCTAGCCCGCCTTGCCGCTACCGCGCCATCTTTGCTGCCGTCTCAACCTGCTGCTTGCCGATGCTGAGACCTACTCTAGACATGGGAAAAGGAGGGACGGGACAAGCCCGCCCTGTTGCCATGCCATTATCAAGCACCACCACACCGCCAAGACTCCTCCCAGATCACACCCCATCGCCTCCTAGCTTGACGCCACTAGTGAACTGTCCTCACACCACTAGGGTGTTGGTTGGGGGGAGGTGGGATCTAGCCCGCCTTTCCGCCACCGCGCCATCTCGCTACCTCCTTTGATTGCCACTTGCTGATGCCAGGACATGCTCTGGACTCGAGCAGGACTAGCCCGCCCTGTCGCCATTCCACCATCAAGTGCCACCACACCGTCCTGACTCCTCCCAGTTCACATACCATTGCCTCCCAGCTCGCCACCGCTAGTGGGCGGTGCTGTCCCCACGCTAGTAGGGCATTTTGTGGGGAGGCGGCCATATTTGGCCTCTTCGACGCCACCATCCGTAGTCACATGTCCCGTTGCCGCCAACCCGGGCCCTGCATGTTGAGGGAGGCTACGATGACCAATTGAGCATAGCCACTGCCTTTCATGGCAACTGTGACCTAGCATTTGCACCGCCTCCACCTCCACTACTTCCGGCTCCGTCGCCTCCCCTAAACAAATCTGGAGTATGTGCCACCCGATGTCCGTGCCGCAGAGCTACTCACCGAGAAGGCCTCCAACTCCACTTTGCCGCCGCCTTGCCTACACCTTGTCAGCTGCTCGCCGCGCACCCCTGCTATCGCTCGGCCGTGCCATAGAGGAAACCGCAATGGCCGTCGGCCTACACCCAACAGTCACCAACCCTGCCATCCGCCGGACTCAGCCAGATCCAGTTGAGGAAAGCCCTGACCTGCATGTCGTCACTGCTCGGTCACCGCAGCTCCTCGTTGAAGGTTGCCACTCTTCCCTACCGCAACGGCATCCAAGGACCAAGATGTGTTGTGCCGTCAGCCCACTGCGCTAGCACAAGGGAGGGGAGAGATTCCCGCTACCGCCATCCTTATGGTCGCCTGGCTTCCCGGCGAGCCACTCGGGCAGCAGCGAGGTTGGGGGGAGAAGTGTTTGTGGAGTTCTAGGGCACTCTTGCTACATAAATTAAGGGGTTAATATAATTTGTTGTTGCTATCTTTCGCGTAGTGAAGCTTTACTTGTTAGCATGCATTTGAGCTTTATCTTCCTAGAGTGAAAACGTGGAGTTGGGTTGGGTACCGCTATAGTTTCCAATTAATAATAATAGTCCCTCCAATTAACAATAATACTCCCCTGTTAAGGCACTGGATAGCCTGGCTGTACGCCCGTGTTTTCAGATATAGCACATTTTTTTATGTTCTTTTGATTAATGGATAGACATCCTGCAGGCACCTGGAGATGTAAAAGATAGAAGATCGTTTATTATATTTTTTCTGCATCAACCCTTTTTTTGACACTATACGTGCTTGGGTTGATTTGAGAACTTGAGATCGGTCTATACATGTGAATGGGCTCGAATTAAGGTCATTCAACAAGCTAGGTCACAAACAGAACGACTCAACCACCACTAGGAAAAGGCAAATCGATGGCGGTTAGAATAGATTTTTGCTGGTGGTTAGACCGTCCATTCTCGACTAAAGGTTAGTGAAAATAGTTGATTTTCACAGGCGGCTCCACCACCGCCTGTGAAAATAGATGTTTACAGGCGGTTACGTTAAGACGACCACCTGCGAAAATGGATTTTTGGTAAAATAAGTATAAATGCAAAAAAAAATATTCCAGGAACCCTAGATCCCGCCTCTGCCGTCATCCACGAGTTCACCTGGATGCCGGTGAAGCTGCCATCGACGCCCCCAAGCCATCAACGCCCCCAAGCTGTCAACGCCCCTGAGCTACCGTCGACGCCATCCAACTAGCCGCAGTCATCGCTGTTGTCGGCACGGTCATCGATCGTCGCCGAGTCAACCAAGGTCCGCTGCTGTCGACGAGCACCATCGATGACCTCTCCTCGCTTGGATCGCCGGCGCCGTGTACCTCCCTCGCTAGATCCGGCAGCGGGTGCCGTGGCCGACCTCCCCTCGCCCGGATCTGGCTGCCGGTGTTGTGGACGACCTCCCCTTATCCGCAGCCATCATCACAACGCTGGTCATCCCCCTCCTAGCCCCGCCACCGTGTTCCCCTTCGCTGTTGCCGTCGATCTGGATCGATTGGATTGAGGAGATAGCTCGGGAGAGAGCTGAGAGACTGGATCGAGGACTGCTTCCCCTCGGCCTATTTTTATTTGGTGGTCCACCTGTGACTATTTTTACAGATGGCCCTCTCTGAGGTCCGCGGGTCAATAACCGGAGAACCTGGTAAACTTAGCACAGGCGGCCGACTCTATGGTTCGCCTGTTTTTCGAAAGGGGTGCCGTCTGAAAAAATAATTTTTGTAGTTGTGAACGTAAATTAATAGTATGTAGAATACAAATTTCAATTCATATAATCCCTCTGCACAGGTAAATGCCATTACGTAATGTGTGTAATTAACACATTCAAACTTCCATCATCAATATCTCGGTGAACAACTCAACTTTTGAAAATGACATAGCTAGATTTGTTTTAAGAAAAAATAGTTTTAAAATATTACAGCTTTGCTACATTTTTCATAAACATTGTACTAGTAGTTGATAAAAAAAGTATCTTCATAACCCAAAATTTTCTAAAGGCAAAGAGCAACCCAAAATTTGACACTCCACCGACCACTACGAAGCTGAAAACAACAAAAACCAAGAAAAACAACGACAACAACTAGCCAACTCTAGCTTGAGGGGGGAGGCGACCAACAGCTTCTTACAACCCTGAGACCATAGCTTTTAGCATCGGGGATTCCATCCACTTTGAGCAACATTTTCCTCCGCAAAAGAACACAAAAAATACGGAGGGGATAGTTAGGGGTGTGGAAACCATCTTTTTTCTGAAAACTATATCGTTCCTAGTAGATCAGGGTTGCCAACTATCAAAATCAGATCTAGGCCATCCTAGACCATACCTACAAACAAATCAAACAAACATAGCAGTTGGACAAGAAAACGTGATATGGTTTGCATCTTCAAGGGAAAAACATTGTTGACAGAGCTCACATCTCTCCCAGTTCCTCTTCTTCAGTTGCATAACCGACTAGATTCTATCTTTGGAAGCTAGCCAAAGAAAGTGTTTCTGCTTTAATGGAATAGGGCTACTCCACACATCTTGCAATCTTGTATCGACTACACCTCTAAAGGCTATCATTATATACATGGATTTAGTAGTTTATTTTCCCTTTCTTTCTATTGCCCAGATTAGAGTATCAGCTGTGTCATGTATTTCAGTGTTGTGTAGCAAGGACTTCAGCTCAAATTCCCAATCTCTCAAATCACTCTGGCTAAAAGATCTCCTAAAAGTTAAAATTTCAACCCACTCCATCACCACCTCAGACAGTAAAATGTTCTGCTGATTACAGATTTCAAAAAGGTTAGGAAAGGAGGTTTTCAAAGAGCAACCACCCTTCCAAGTATCTTTTGGGAAATAAATATGCTTGTCATCTCCAACCTGCCATGAGCACCCCCTTTGAATCCACCCTTTAATTTTCTGCAAAAACATGCCAGAACTTAGTTTCTGATTTTAGGCCTAAAAGAAACCAGAATTATTCAAATATTTCTTTCTTAAAAGCTCAATACATAAACTAGTATCACTAGATTCTAGTTTAACTACCCATTTTGTAAGCAAGGCAATATTCATAGCTCTAGTCCCAAACCACCAAAATCTTTTAGGAAACCCAAATTAGACCATTTCACCATGTGATATCACCTCTTAAAGCCCAACTCTTTTCAGTAGAACCTCCCTATCGGTGATGTGGGAACCAGGGCTCCCCGTGTTGTGGGCGCGGAATAGCCGGGTGCCACATCATCTGTTCCCTAAGCACATGGGACGGCATGGGCCCACCTTGGGGGCCGTACACTTCCCTGTGCTTGGGAAGAAGCTGGAGAATAAGAAAAGCATGGAGCCACGACGACACTTGAGTGGCCATCGATCAGTGAGGTGCTTTTCAAGGCCCTGAGCAAGCTGCTTGGGGGTTCGAGCCTAGCCCTTGTCTAGGACAGGCCCTAGCAGGTGGCCTCGAGGAGGACGCCTCCGAGCACTCGCGGCCCATGTGGGCCTGCAGGCAATGCTCGGGGGCCGAACGATGCCCCAAAGTGCCCGCAGGCCACATAGCCTACGGGGGAGTGCTCGGGGGCCGAGTAGTGCTCCCGAGCACCTGCGGCTCATGTGGGCTTGCAGAGCAATGCTCAGGGGCCGAATTTAATGTGCCGAGACGAGGCGTGCAACCATGCCTTGTCCTTTGTGCACCTCTCCAAGGAGGTGTGATGTGACATATATCTACCCGCCAGGGCATGCGGCATGGTAGATTTATCAAGCCATGTTGCATGTTGACTGTAATTCAGAGTCCTGTATACGCTGCCAGGGGGCGTGGGCATTAGGCGGCCCGTTTAACCCCTGATAGCCTACCTGTTTTCCCCCTTTTTGCCTACTTCGCCTACGCATCGACAAGTAGGACCATTAGATAGCAATAATGACTAAGGGTTTTCTCCACTAGAGCACCCTCACGGTGGGTGGCATCCTAGGCACGTGGCAGGCGACCAGGGTGCGCGACACGTAGCCACGGCCTCTCCCTAGATCTACTTCCTAGGGACCTAGCTTGGAAGAGCGCAAGGCCCGTTGGAGAGGGACGACCGGTATTGTTCAGCACGCCTGGTAGAGTGTGTCTATCTTGTACCCTACCATAACATAGCAGTAATTTGGTAAATCTAGGATGTAAGTTTCCACGCCCATCTCTCCGGTTCCATTACGGTGGTACCACCCGTGTTCTATAAAGGTAGGTCCAAGGCAATGAGGAGATGGGGCTGAACTCTGTTTGATTAACATCGAAGACCCTAAGTATAACACACCAACACACAGGAGTAAGGTATTACGCCACTGTGTGGCTCGAACCTGTCTGTCCCTTGTGTCCATCTTTCTCCACTTCCCTGTAGACTCAAGAACTGCACCTCTCGTCCGAACCTCAAGGGGGTTTGTCCGGATCCCTGCTCTCGGTATCCATTAGCTGACACTCCCCCTAATTTTATCCATCTTGTGATGAATATCTTTAGGCAGAAGTTATAAACCCATAGGATAGGAAGGAATGGAGGAGAGACAACTTATTTGTGATATAGAGAGGCACATATTCTATTTTTTTACCATGGAGTTATAGTCCATGAGCTACAGTATAGTCAGTTACTGCACAAAGCCATTCTTATGATTGGTTGTGCAGTGCAGCCACAGCCAATGCTGCCTGAGCCATAGCTTAGATCGCGAGTTCTGACCTTTTCATGGGTGATCTTCAAACTTTTGTTTTTCTAGTGAAAGAAGGCTCTTGTGAGCAATGATCTCCTATAAGCGAGTATAGTAAGGTTGGCTTCAATTGCATAACAAATCCTTATTAATATAGAATGGCTTTTAAAGGGGGCCAGCTTATGGGCTAGGTCTCTCTCTGACCTGATAACTAGTATCGTCTCCCTGTCTACTACAGTATCTAGGGCTTTTTGAATAATGCGATATCTCACACTGGATAAATGCTTAATGCTTCCTGCTTCCTGTCTCTAGTTACCAAATAAGAATGGACACACACAGAGTCATATTTATCATCTGAACCTTAGTAGCTGTAGAAATGCCGTCACGAGTCGCTGTACTGATAATGCTTCCCTCTGTTACAGTTTTTTCACTAGACCCCTCACTCGAGCCAATACCATACTTTGAATAGTTTCATTAATGGCAGGCAGTCCTCACTAAAGTACGGCTTCTCCCAGCATCCATCGCTCGTAGCTCCTCTCGACAGCTATTTACGTGTGACTGTATTACGTCTACTATTTTGTCTGCCTAGCTTTCCAGTGTCGGCACAATTGACCATATTTATTCTCTACTGTTAAGCATCCTGAGAATTCCTCTCATGACAAGAGTGCTCTATCCAGTTTTTTCCACTCTCTTTCTAATTGGATGTGACTCCAATATTCCTGCCATTTACACTTTAAGCTAATGAAGCATCCGATATAATATTAATTAGATTTATGCATGGACAAGAAATGGCAAACATCTAGGATGAGTGTGTTGGGTAAAGGCACTTCATGTGAGCCCCAAATTTCAGTCTATCTAGTTCCAATATTCCACCAAACATTGTGATCCTCCACGCAAACATTTGCTTCTTTGCTCATACCTCTTCTCCGGGCCGGACAATTTGGTGTCAACAAATCAAAAGTTGCGACAAGAACAGGTGTTTGCCAGTGCTGTCCTGTGAACAATTCTAGGCCTCTGTGGACAAACTATGTTCACTGCTTTAATCGGAAAAGGAAAGGAAGGGCACAAAAAGAGGGATAGTTTTATGCTTACTTTTGTGGTAACGTAGTGGCATGTTATAATGGGAGCGAATAGCTAGCTACGTACATTGAACGACATCGGCTATACAGGATTCTGATGTTCTTTATGGACTTGTGGAATTGCATAAGTTAGGTGCGCAAGGTAAAATACTGAGTGCTAGCATCCAAATTTAAGACTAGTTGAGATTTATAAGTAAGTTCAAGTCAAATTTAAAAAGAACCTGAATTTTTCCATAGAGACTAGTCTTATCGTCATTATATGGCCGGTCAGACCAGACGGCGAACTAAGGGGCTGTTTGACCGACAGCCCTGATTTCAAGCCCAATTAAGACAGTTATCATGTTTTCTCTTTTGAGCCTAAGGTTTTTTGAGTTCTAATTGATCTCTAAGACTAATAGAATGTGGAGAAGTCTCTGTAGAGATAAGACCAACTCCTTTATAAGAGCTATGACCGATTCAATTGAACCCTCGAAACCCATAAAATCTATTCCCTAACAATCAACTAATCGAATCGTTCTAATTTTCTAATTTTTAACCATGTCTATTACTTTACCTTCTACCTGGTATCCTAGTTTGTCTATTTTTGTTGATTTGCATCGTAAATCGTCTGCTTTTGCCACAAGAGTATAAATTCTTTATAGATTTATCCCGTAAAACTTTCGATTCGCGTACTAGACGGATATTTACCACCAAATCGATCTGAATTGGACTATCGGTTGTTTTTTATCTCTAAATCGATTCCGCTAACCGGTTTTAATTTGTAAATCCATCTTGATCAGAAGCTTCCCAAAATCAAGGTGGTTGACAACTCCGTAACATCACAAGGCTTTAGGTAAATCCTATGTTGGCCAGAAAAAATGACAACACCGAGGTAAAAATCTATTTTCAATTCTTCAATCAATTCCTTGAAAATCTAGAAAGATCTAATTCTAAACCAAAACCATACACTACTCAATAGTGGGCTACAAAATCAGATCAATTCTCAATCTTTTCTGTACACCGTTCTTTTTTTTTTGGCAAGGCGTACACAGTTCGTCTTGATGATGCATGTCCCTGGCACAAAAATATATGGCCAAGGACTATATTTTTTTCTTTAATTCTAAAATTAATTAATTAGTTCAAATAAATTCTTGCAAATTCTAACATTACGCGGAATTAATATTTTCCTTCAATTAATATGATATTCAAGATTGAGTCAAATATTATGGAGTTAAACCCTATTCTACTCCCTCCATTTCAGATTATCAGATTTTTGACTTTTTAAAGTCAAATTTCTTCAAGTTTGATCAAATTTATAAAAAAAACACCAACATCTATAACACCAAATTATTTTAATTAAATTAAAAATTAAATATATTTTTATGGTATATTTGTTTTGTTTTAAAAATATTGCTACGATTTTCTATAAACTTAGTCAAACTTAAAGAAGTTTGACATAAAACAAAATCAAAATATCTTGCAATCTAAAACGGAGGAATTAAATTTCTATTGAAAGTATATCAATATCCTTGTGTGCATAATATTTGTGATCACTGGGATTTAAATAGTGATTAATTGAGTCAAACCCTCTCTCTCCCCTAACACCACCATTATATACTACTCCATCCATCTCAAAATATAAAAATCTAGAACCGAATGAGACATATCCTAGTACAACGAATCTAAACAGCCCTGCACAACTCCCATCTTCTCCTTTCCTCCCATCGCTCTGTGCTCGCCATAACAACGAATGGTGAAATTCAACGATCGAGCTGGTCCACCAGCTAGCTTGAGAGCAAACGGCACACAATCATACTGCATATTGAGATCTTAAATATTAATGGACTCTGAAGGTGCTGGAAGATTATTCAGTGGTGATGGGATTTGCTTTTTGACTGGTAGTGCTAACTATAAATTAATCGAAGCCTCTGTTAAATGCAGCAGCACTTGTTTTGTGCGTGTTTTATACCAACCGGGCAAAATCTACCAGAAAAGTGGGGGCATTTGTTCTTTAATTAGGAAACGGCGGCACAAGTCAGGAGCTAGAGCAAAGTGTTGGGTGCTGATGCACGCGGCTTTTAATTACATGCCATTTATAAATGGTTATGAACAATTCAAAAAGTTGTAGGATAGATCCTAAAAAATTAGTAACAGACATTCTAAAAAATTATTAACAGAAATTATCAGTCCACAAAATGCTACACTAGTAATAGAAAATTTGTTTATTTTGTCTCTCATATTATAGATCGATTTTGGGCTTGAAATTTTGCAAGATGCTTTAAATATATGCCTATTACATCCATATTGTCATTTTATAAAGAACTTAAACTATTCACTTCAAAATTGAGGAGTAAGAAGCAAACAAATGTGTATAGACTCGAGTTGTAAATTAAAAATCCAAATAGAAAATCTCTACCTTTCTCGATAGGAATGACATCAAAAGAAAAAAAATTTGCATTGCAAGGATGCATGTGGGAAAAAAAAAGATGCATTCCAGGACCAACATGGCAAGTTTAAACATAAACTAAATTGCTACGGTATTATATATTGGAAAAGGTCCAAATTACCCCCTAAACTTTTGCACTAATCCAATTTACCCCCGAATTACAATACCAAGACATTTTTAACCCTGAATTTTTCAAATTGGATGAATTACCCCCCAAGTAGATTTAAAGGTGGTTTTCATCCTATGTGGCGCACATGTGGCATCGGCCGCACATGTAAGCCTCCACCTCATCCTCCCTCCCCTATTAGGTTAGTGGGGCCACTTATCCTCTTCTTTCTTTGGCTAGAGCACGAGAGAGAGCAAGGCAAGGGCATCGCCGCTTGGCCGCTTCCCTTCCTCCCTTCTCCTCCTTGTCACCAAGCAAGCTAGGTCCATCCCTCTCCACTTCCCCGTCTTCCTTGTCACTGTCGAACACCCCTCCCGTTCCTCCATGGTGCTGCCAAATCTGGTGACCTCCATGGCGGGTGGAGAGGAGGAGCATGGGGTGGTAGAGAGGAGGAGGAGGGGGCGACGGAGAAGAGGAAGAGGAGGCGGTGGAGGGCTGCGGAGGACGGCAAGAGCATCCGCTGGCTCATGCAGCAGTTGGAGCTAGCTCGCAGTGAACTCACAGCGGAGGCAGCATGAGTGCCTTCAAGCTCGCAGTGGAGGTGGCGCGTGCGATATCGCACGATCTCCACTACCTCAGCATCGCTCACCTCCAGTAACTCCACCACCAAACATCGCCTCTTGAACCTCAATGCCGCCCCTCCTATGCTAACTCCACCGCCACGAGTCACCTCTGCGAAATTGTGCGTCACCTCCCAATTTCAGTGCCTGTCAATGTTTTATATCGATTGTATTGAATGTAGGGCTACTTGTCGGATAGAAACTCGATGGACTCGAAAGAACACGAAGATTTATACTGGTTCAGGCCCTTGGGGTGAGGTAATACCTTATTTCCAGTTGTGGTGTATTTCTTTCGCTGTATTCTCTGGTGAGATTGGTTATGCCCCAGGGGGCTGCTTGCCTCTCCTTATATACTGAGGAGGTAAGGTTACAGGGTAGGAATCCAAGTCAGATACGACCAAGGGATTTCCTTATCAGAACATAGAGTAACCGGCTAGGACTATATCCCTTTCTTTGTCGCATAAGGTTATATGAAGCCGAGTTCTACTATATCCCTAACTGTATGGGCCGGCCCACCCTTTATCCGAGTGGCCGTATTTGCCTTTCTTAAGGTACCCAGGACCTATGGCCTCCACAGTAGCCCCTGAGACCTTCATAGTTGAGTCATAGCTCAAGCCGAGTGCTCGTCCTCCATGGAGAAGAAATTCCCGAGTGCCTTGCGCCCGAGTACTCATTGTCCGAGTGCTTTTCCCGAGTCCTGCTTCATATCAGCTGGCAACAAGGCTATGAAGGGCTTCATGAAAAAAATATGAATAGTGTGTACCGAATAAGCCCACCTATTAGATGTAGCCCCCAACTTTGTACTTAATTGAGAAAGAATTAAACATAAAATAAAATATCTTTAACCTTTAAGGCTTTCCCGAGTGATATGTTTCTGAGAAATTGGACTCTTCAGCTATATATTTGTCACACCCTGAATTTCCATCCAAAATTCAGGTAATTTATTGTGCGTAAATCCTCGTCTAGAAATCAACGGAGACACACAAATTACATAGTTGATACCAAAGTAATTGTCTTACATAAATCGATTATATTTATTACAGAGGTGAATGGCACCTCTCAAAGGATAAAAGTCTATGCAGCGGAATAAAAATAAAGATAACGAGACGACTCCAAGTCCACAGGCGCTTGACCAGACTCCCGCTCAGTCCTCTGAGAATCCTTCGTTACTGAAGTACTCCTTTGATGATGATTGTTGATTGCAAGGTGAGTACATGAAATACTCTGCAAGCCACTCATGAAAGATGCAAGTGCACAGGTATATAAAGGAAGGCATAATAGGGCTCATTTGCATAAACAACATTGAATAAAGCATTTAAGAGAGTAATAACACGAGTAATCATTAACCAAGATTAATCAACACTATACAACCCTCCAAAGCAGTACAGGCCCAACGAATACCATCCTGGAGCTATCAAATTCCACCATTTATTATTATTAGTGAGTAGTGTGGGAGTAATCATGAAAAACATTGCTAGGCCGCCCATTAACCACGGGCACGTCTATTCAAACAGTTTTACTCTGGCCAGAGGTGTACCAATTTACCCACAAGGCATAACCCCACAATATGTTAATGTGCGCTTCAATACCACCATGGTATCTCGGAAAGGATTTGTGACAGGACCCTCTATGTAACTCGCACAATAGGAGAGCCACCCGCTGAACCATCTATCTTTGGTAGGAACTGATCAGGCTCCCAATAGGGAGACAACCCAGTGCCTAAACTATGGACTTATGACTGCCACAACAAGCCCTAGTGCCTCCTATTAAACTCGTAACACTTCAAATCCCACCATTACCCATTCTAGCTTGTGGTTAGTACGGGTATTGCTTCGCAAAGATAGCTCGCGAACCGGTCCTTAAGTGTCATGAGCACCACTAGCATCAACCTCAGTCTAGGTGCTTACAACCCACCATTTATTCAAGTTTTAGTTGACCATTAATTATGAACACATGACCTTAGTCGTTAACTAAATCATCATTTCATGTAAATCTAATACCATGAGTAATAGTTAAGTGAAAGCCCATAAGTTCTACTATAGTTTCTAAACATGGCTAAGCAGGGTCTTAGAATTATTCTAGCTAACCAATATTTAAAGCTACCTAGTTTCATTATTCCCATAGGTACAAACAATAGGTAATCAAAGAAATAGGGCCATAATCAAGGACTAGGGTTTTCCCTCCCGATGAAATTGTAAAATAAATGCACATTTGAAGGAAACCAAAGCTTTAAATCAAAGGTACAACATGCTCAAAGGTGTTTAGGATCTATGTGACTTGCCTTGCTGCTTTGTGAAAGCTTCGGAACTCTCCTTGTAAAATCCAAACTCTTCTGGAACGTCGGCGGCTAAAGGCAATAAACAAAAATGAGAAAAATAGTACATAAGCACACATCAACAATACAATATTATATTTTTAATGGGTATATCTTGATTTTTAATGAATTATGCAAGTTGAATCACCCCAAACAGAGTAAGGATGAATTAGTTATGAATTACCAAAGTAATCAGCATATTCTATGTGTTAAAGAAATTATTAACCGATTTATGACGTCAGCCCTAGGGAGAGAGAGGGGGTGAACCATATGCGGGACCCACTGGACAGAGAGAGGAAGGAGGCCGGCGCACCGTGGACCGGGTGCATCGAGGGTCTGGATGGGTTTGGATGGTTAGGATTAAACTAGGGGTTAGATCTAATGGCTAGGACTTGATCAAGGAGATTGGATGGTTGAGATTGAATCTGGCCGATTGGATCTCTCAAGAGGTTGACAGGGCAGACATGTCGGACTGAGGGGCTAAGGTGGCACTGGCGTGGCATTGATGTGGCCACCATGTGGCAGCCCGGCGGCGGCGGCACGGGATCCGATGGTTGATGGCGGACGGCAGTGTGGCGAGGCAGAGCGAGAGTACGGGAGGTAGAGGGCAACTTGGTGATCCTTATCGACACGAAGACGATGGCGAACGGCGGTAGGAAACGATCGGCGGCGAGCTCCAAGCGGCAGGGTCCTTCGGGACATCGATATGGCAGTGCTCCGGTGGTCCTTGGCGGCAGTAAAGGGGAGGCCGGGGTTCTCCTCGCTCTTGCAGTCCCGACGGTGTTGACGGCAAGCACCAGCGACGGCTAGAACGGTGGCGAGGCTTGGCTAAAATGCAGCAGCGGCGGCGGAGCAGATCGAGTGCGGTGCTAGGCGTCTAGGGCTTTAGCGAGCTCAGGTGGCGGCAGAAAGGGAGAGAGAGGGGCCCAAGGATGCTATTTATAGTGGAGGGGAGGGGAGGGGAGATCGGGTCGGGTTCGGTTACAACGGAGATTATGGGTTCTCTTTGGACTCCCGAAGCTTCACGAGCTCGAGCCGGTGGTGTTTTCTTCGGGATGTGTCAATGCTTTGTATCGATAATAATTTTATGGGGCTACTCGTGAGACCTAAACTTGATGGATTGCAAAAGAACACGAAACAAGTTTATCCTGGTTCAGGCCCTCAAGGTGAGGTAATACCCTACTTCCAGCTGTTGTGTATTGCCTTTGAGGTCGATTGCATGTATGTTGATCTGATGATCTCTCTTGCCCCAGGGGGCTCCTTACCTCCCCTAATATACTGCGGAGGTAAGGTTACATGGTAGTAATCCTAGTCGGACTTGACCAGGGGATTTCCTTTGAAGAGTACAACGTAACAGGCTAGGTCTATACCCTTTCCCTTGTTGTGCAAGGTAACTTGTGCTGGGTCCTATTTTATTCCTAAATACATGATTAGGCCCACCCTCTATCCGAGTGGCCGTATGTCTTTCCATGAGGTACCCGGGGCCCATGGCCTCCACAGTAGCCCTTGAGACCTTCATAGTTGAGTCACAGCTGATGCTGAGTGCTCATCCTCCATGGTGAAGATTTCCTGAGTGCCTTGCTCCCGAGTACCCATTGTCCGAGTGCCTCTTCTCCATATCCTGTTTCATATCAGCTAGCAACAAGGCTATCAAGGGCGTCATAAAAATTGAATAGTGTGCATCGATTAGGAGCACTTATTAGGTGTATCCCCTGACTTTGTGCTTAATTATGAAACAATTAAATATAATGTCAAAGATCTTTAACCTTTAAGTCTTTCCCGAGTAATATACTTCTTAGAAATTAGACTCTTCAACATCATATCAGCCAGAAATATTTTTGCTCAAGGCAATTTGGCTAAGCATGTAAGGCGAGTACTACTTCATGGATTCTGACCCAATATGTGGTTAGGTGTATTTGAGAGATACCTGCATTCCCAAATTTAATGAAGACCAGCTATTGATCCTTATAAGGACATATACCCTCAATACCTATCAAATAATTTAGATATCTGAACACATGCGTCCAACAATTAGGCTTAACATGAAGTATATCTGATTATTTTAATTGGTTCCTGTAAAATAGCATCTGTACTTTGATTTTAACACAGACAGCCGTCGGCCAAATAGGACATGCTATTTAGAAACTCATATCTTATGGCCCATTACTAAGCAAATCGGCCCAAACCGTTCACCCAACATAGGTCTATAAGTCGGTGGGGAGAGAGAAAAGATTCCCCTTTCTCCCCAAATCACCAAACACTTCATCTTCTAGGAAATGCCCCAAACTTCGTGCTCTCTGCTCCGCCTAGGGTTTTTTGTAGCTCGAGCTCCCCTCCAGAAATCCATAGGGATCTCCTCCCCCATATCGATTCCCGTCTTCCAGAAGCTCTTCCCCCTAGCTTTACACACCGACGATGCCGAAAGCTCCATTTGGCATCCCCATGTTAACGCCAAAATTTGGCACGGATTTCTATCATGTTCGGTTAAGGAAAGGACTATATTAGCCGATGGAAATTTATCTGGAAGAGACCGAGTTTGGAAAGGAATCGTGAAGACCACGCCATGGCAGTTAATTACCTTATCTGTTAATTAGGTAGTTTTAATAATTTTTAGGAAACCTGATCGCGTGTCCGATCAGGGCTTGTCAATTTTCCTTTTATAGTTAGGAAACTCCTGTTTCGTATCCGATCAGGACTGTATCAACTCAGGGTATAAATATGTATGCCCGGGTACCTTGTAAATTATCTCTCGATCAATCAAATTCGGCGCATCGCCACCCTATTCGTCGGGTTCTTGCCTCTCGAGCCGGGCTGCATTGGTTAGGTCCGAACTCCTGCGAGAGGGTAAGACTCGTCACCACTTACCCAGGTGTATCTACTTTGTCTACGGCTGCATCAGTTAAGTTTGATCTCTTAGGCTGAGTTGATATACCACATCACGCGTGCGTAGGTTTTATCGGCTTACTGGGTGTAACTTATCAACAGTTTGTGCTGCATTGGTTAGGTCCGACCTACTAAACTGCCTCCGATAAGTTATTCCTGCTAGGTTGATAGATTTTACGCAAGCGTCTTATCGGAATGTATAGCCGATAAGTTATCATATACATCACGATTGCATTAGATCTATCGGCTCATCGAGGTTCTTTTATCGTTATTAATCTGTGCTGCATTGGTATTGGTTGGGTCCGACCTACTAGATTGATAGTGATAGATTTATCCTTGTTGAGTCGATAGGTTTTATGCGATGTATTATCAGAGTGCTTAGCCGGTAAGTTATCTTTTAAAGCCGACTGCATTGTCTATTGATTATTATTCTACCTATCTACACTATCATCGGCTTTCCAGCTGATGCACATGTTATATTGGTAGTCGGCTATTCATATCGCTATCAGTTTTCTAGTCAGCACACATGCTGTTGGCAGTCGGGCAGTCGGCTGGCTTGTTATTTGCTTATATTATCATCAATTCTATCATCGGCTTCTTAGCCGATGTGCAAGTGCTGTTGGTAGTCGGGCACGCGCGAGAACCCGGGCGCGAGCACGAGCGAGGACCCGGGCGCGGGCACGAGCAAGGGCCCGGGCATAGTGCGAGCAACACCTTCGGCAATCGGCTGGTTTACTATTCATTTATATCATCATCGGTCTTCTAGCCGATATATAGGTGCTATCGGCCATCTGCTAGGAGTCTGTGTCAGTCTGTATCGGCCGATTGGTTTACTGATTTAATTTGTTTTATCTCCTTGTCAATTACTGGGTCAAATTGACTGGCACACCCGCGAACCTCAACAATTTAGGACCTGCACTGGAGCTAAGCAAATCTCCCAGGCCTTCGTGTGTCTCCAAGGCGCCGAACAGCACCGGCGGTTTTCGGCGTCAACACCCCAACATGTCATCTGGGTCATGGCCTACATCCGACACCTGCTTGATGAGGCTGGCTCTTCTGGAGAGTAAGAAATGCCTCCAACCGAAGGATCTTATCAATTGGCACCCCATCATTGGTGAGTCGATCCCCTCTCTAGGTCCCCACGAACTCGTGGTTTTTGCTTCTTTCTTCAACCGTGGATTCGCTCTTCCCACTTCTAATTTCTTCTGCTGTCTCCTTGACTATTACAAGATCGAGCTCATCCACCTCAATCCCAATTCCATTCTTCAAATCTCCATCTTCGTGATTCTTTGTGAAGCCTTCCTGGGGATCGATCCCCATTTCAATCTTTTCTGCTTCCTTTTCCATGTCAAGCCACAGCCCTCTAAATCCAAAATCCAGGTGATAGGGGGAGCAGGTCTTCAGCTCCGCAACGAGATGAAGAAGGCTTACTTGCATGTTCCCCTGAAGACCTCGCTAAAAGGGTGGCATCAGGAGTGGTTCTACTATTCTAACCTCGAGCCCACCTTGCCGCCCTTCACCGGAAATCCCCCCACGTTACTGGAGAGCTGGACTGCTCTGCCATCCCAGGCAGAGATGGTCCAGGTGCAGCTGCTGCTGTAGAAGATAGATGCTCGGAAGAACAAGGGGCTAACCGGGCCCTGGGTGGCTAGGACTTTCCAGAATCAGCGAATTCAACCCTTGAAAGCCCGAATCCACCTCGGCTATGATTATCAGGGGAAGAAAGACCAAACTCGGGAGTACTCCGACTTTGTCAACACGGATGTTGTCACCGACACATTGCTTGGCTATTTCATCAATGGTGTTGTTGAGACCCTGGACGCCGAGAAGGCTCCAAAGCCCTATTGCCAAGATAGGCCCAGGCCAGTGGTAATATCTCGTTTGCTGATTATATTGATGCTTGTCTTGTGATGATTGATATGAACATAGTCGGACAGAATCTGCCTTGATGCATAATGCTTGCAGGAATTTGTCGAGTTCTGCTCGAACACTCCTAGCCAGTGGACTAGGGAGTCCAGGAAGCGGTTGGCCAGCCCCTTAGCGGTCCAACCCAGCCCCAACAGGGCCGGGAAGCAACCTATGACGGACCAGGCCAAGAAAAGAGCATGCCAAGTAAGGCATTAGGTGGTCCGATGATCAAGGACCCCAGCAGCATAGCCCCTGGACGGACTAGCCCCCGGACCGTATCGTCGACTACTCCTTCGCCCCATTTGGCCACACCTAGTGCGGTGCCGACTAGGCCAAGTTCTACATCACCCACTGCTGTGCCTCCAAGCCTGACAATGAGACATGCTTCACTGCCGAGCAGGCCTTCAGCCCCCTCGCTAACTACCTCCACCCCTGGTGCATAGCGGTGGAGACTCAAGATTTCCTAGAGGTATGAAAATCCTCAATCTTCAGGAATTATTGCAATGCATTGCAATATCTTGATAGTAGTGTGATCTCGCAGGAAGCCAAGTGAGGCTGATCCCAAAGGGACAACGCCACTAACTTTTGTAGCTGTCTCCGTCCCGATAGAGGTTGAGCCTTCAGAAGCCTAGCCCGAGCTGAGTGCTACTCCAGCCCCCGAGGTTGAGACAACCCACTCGGCCGGGCCACAAACTTCGCCCAGTCGGGGCACCGCAGATGAAGTCCCGATCACTGAGCCCATCGAAGAGCCAACGCCGCTAGTAGACCCAAGACCCGGACTCCCTCTCCTCCGCTCTTCACATTTTCAGGGGACAATGATCTCCCCTGGCTCGAAGCTCCTCCGCCAAACTTACCTTGGGTGTTCTATTGGGTCACCCAGGAAGGAGATGAACAAACCTTCGAGCTGAATGAGGAGGCTGCCCAAAGGGAGCAAGTCAAGCTGATGGAGGCCGCCATCTCAGCTTCAAGGAGCATCCAGGTATGTAATCCTGTTGAACGCCGAAAGTCACCGGTAGCGTCGGGAACGAGCCGATGATATGGTTCGGTGCCTTAAGACACGCGAAGGCCTGGGAGATCTGCTTAGCTCCAGTGCAGGTCCTAAATAGTTGAGGTTCGTGGGCATGCCAGCCAATTTGACCTAGCAATTGACAAGGAGATGGAAAATATTAGATCACTGATCCAATCGGCCAAACATCCGATACAGACTCCTTCCAGCCGATTGCCGATGGCACTCGAGCCGACTGCCTAACTGCCGACAGCACTTGTGTATCGGCTAGAAAACCGATAACGATATAAATGAATAAATCAGCCGACTACCAATAGAACATTTGCATTGGCTGGAAAGCCAATGATAGTGTAGATAATCGAAATAATAATCAAGACAATGTAGTCGGCTTTATCTAGTAAAAGATAACTTATCGGCTAGCACTCCGATAAAACATCGCATAAACACCCATCGGCTTAACAAGGATAAATCTATCATTATCAATCTAGTAGGTCAAACTTAACTGATACAGCACAGATTAATAATGATAAAAGAACCTCGATGAGCCGATAGATCTAATGCAATCGTGATGAACTATATGATAACTTATCGGCTATACATTCCGATAAAACGCTTGCATAAAATCTATCAACCTAGCAGGAATAACTTATCACTAGCAGTTTAGTAGGTCGGACCCAACCGATGCAGCACAAACTGACGATAAATTACACCCAGTAAGCTGATAAAATCTACGTACGCGTGATGTGATATATCCACTCGGCCTAAGAGATCAAACTTAACTGATGCAGCCGTAGACAGAATAGATACACCATGGTAAGGGGTGACGAGTCTTACCCTCTGGCAGGAGTTCGAACTTAACCGATGCAGCCCAGCTCGAGAAGCAAGAACTTGTCGAAAAGGGTGGAGATGCGCCGAAGTTGTATTGATCTGATTGATAGTCTACATGGTCCCCGGGCATACGTATTTATACCCCGAGTTGATACAGTCCTGATCGGATACGAAACAGGAGTTTCCTAACTATAAAAGGAAAATTAACAAGCCCTGATTGGACACGAGATCAGGTTTTCCTAAAAATCATTAAAACTACCTAATTTATAGATAAACTAATTAACTGCCATGCTATGGTCTTCACGATTCCTTTCTGAATTCGGCTTCTTCTGGATTAACTTCCATCGGTTGATATAGCCTCTTTCCTTAACCGAAGTCTGATATGGATCGTGCCAAATTTTGGCGTTAACAAATCCGACCAGCTGTGTCTGCTGATTAGCGAATCTTGGAATCTTCTGCTATTGTAGCTTGCCTTGTCTGATTATGACCTGGCTTGTGCAGCAAGTTCTTGATCGATCTGAAGAGATGGGTAAGGTTCTTTCCCAACTTGCTCCCCAGCTCGCTCAACTCAACCAGCTCCAGGCCACCAAGGACGAACTAGAGAGGACTAGAAAGGAGAGGAAAGACTGGTTAAAGGACTCAGTGAACAAGCTCCGAGATGAGAACTGGGAAAAAATACGGACCATTAGAGGTATGTTTTCCTTTTGCTCAAGTAGCCCAAGTCATCTTCTCTGTGTTTCTAATCTTTAACCTTGTTTGGCTATAGCTCTAGAGACAAATCTAAACAATCAGTCCTTGGAAATTGAACACCTGAAGAAAGAGCTAAAGGAGCTCGAGAAGGCGAAGTCCAAGGTCGACACCGAGTACGCAAGTAAGTTGCACATCTGCTCTTGCACTCTGCCCGACTAAATATCCAGATTTGCTTATGTTCCTCCTCTGTGTGTGCAGCCTTCAAGGCTAACTCGTGGATCCAATTCAGCGCTTTTGCTGAGGAGATAAAAGTGATAAATGCATTGTGGAATATTATTACAGATTCTGCAAAGATTTTATTAGACATCATGCAGCTAGACCTGGCTGGATCCAGCTCCAGTTCTATCTCCCAGGTGGCACAATGTCTTGAAGAGGGTCCAGCCCTTTTGAGGAAATACGCTTCTAAGCACGCCGCCATGGGTATCTCCCAGGCACTAGAAATGATGAAGTCTCTCTACCCCCGGGTAGATATTGAGGCAGTCGGCGAGGGCTTTGCTGAGGGCACAACCCCAGAGGAGGGCTTGGAACTGATTAGCCAGGTTAGGCCTACCGCTTAGGCAATCACCGAAGATCTACCATTGTAATCATGAACTTTTTAATTAGTCGGTGTTTGAGGAGAACAAAAACAATGTGTAAATATTGTAAATGCTTTTCTTGTTATTATATCTTGTTGAGTATGTGATCTTATCTTAGCCATCATTAGTTTTATCCGACTAGCTAGTTTATGCCGAGTGAATTGAGATTAACTTTAAATAACATTTATCCTAAGGGACCGTACTCGGCAAAAACATAGCATAATCATTATAAAACTTCATGACTTCAATAAAATAGACTCAAGCATTATAAGCAACAAGAGGCATGTTACCCTCATGTAGCCCCCGACTCACTACTCGGTTGAAACAATCAACGTAGTGAGTCAAAGTAAGAAACTTTATGTATATATGTATCAACAAAGTACAATATTTAGGTATAGAAAGGACGTAGCTATTCTATGTTCCATAAGTTGTTGATTAGGACGCCGTCTTCAGTCGGTAAGCACCCGGACATGTCACCTCAGCGATAATGAGCGGCCCCTCTTGATGAGGACATCACTTCTTTGGATACTTACAACAATTCTCAAGTTGTTATGCAAGGGCTAATTACTAGAGCTTGGGCACGACAATTGAATCTCCAGGTGAACTCGTTCCTAAGTTCTTCTTTTGGTGACTTTGAGAATAGATTGCTACCTAATGATTTAATTATGATTAGGAACCTTGGAGAGGACCAGAAATCATTTGGAGAGAGGCTAGGAGGCGGACAAGGCCAGCAAAGGCGTTCAAGTCAAGTTGGAGGCCCAATTCATATTGAGCTCGAGTCCATCTCGGATTTCAAGAGTAGTTCATACTAAAATCATTACCCATATTGCATATGAACTCCATTTTCAATGTTCTACATATGTACGGAAAGCTAAGGAGATAAGCTTTCCAATGGATTTGGTCCCACATCAAAATTCCTTACAAGTCAAAAGATATCATCAAAAGAAGAAGGTGAACAGAATTTGCTAGGGTGCTGCGTCACCGTCTTTTGGGCCATTGGGTCTTGTATCATGTCAGAGTCCATTAGGGATGTGTCCAGGGGTCCTTGGCCGACCCTAGACCCTATGTATTCAGTAGAAGTCATCGAGTTAGGGTTAGGTTTTGCTTAGATTATTCTGCAATTGTAGTTTCACTGTCGAGATCGGTTTGTGGAACCCTACCTTTGTGTGCTAAACATCCATCTGCAATTCATATTGTGTTTTCTTTGTTCTTGCAAATTTCTTCAATTGTTTGTAGGAGCAAAACCTTCGTGGTTAGGTTGACTATGTGAGAGTGTGGCTAATAACGACAAGATGCACAGTGTAGCGAATGCGAGGTGACGATCCACTGATCGGAAGCTTCAAAACGTGAACGTCCACACGTTGCCAAATCGAACCTATCGGAAGGTCGGGCACCTAGTCCCGCATCAAGTGGTATCAAAGCATAGGTTGCCCGATAGGTATTATCTGTTCCCATCTATCCATCTTTGTTTCTTTTACCTAGAGTCCAGAAAAACCAAAAAAAAGCATCGTATTGATCATAGTCCTTGTTTTCTGCTGTCCAAACCCCTTTGTGCTTTCGTGTGGAGGCTATGGGCTCCGGGTACCTCATCACAAGCATATGGGCCACTCGGATAGAGGATGGGCCGAGTCTTGTAGTTAGAGATATAGTAGCACCCGACAGACTTTGCCTTGTACAAAAAGGAATATACAATCTTAGCCGGGTAAGATGTATCTCTAAGAAGGAAATCCCTTGGCCATATCCGGTTGGGATTCCTACCTTGTACCCCTGTCCCCTAGTATAGAAGGGGAGGTAGGGCACCCCCTGAGGGTGCGAGATCATTGATCGACAAAAATCCTTAAAGGAATACCACCACAACTGGACATAGGGTATTACCTCACATCGAGGGCCTGAACCAGTATAAACCTCCCTGTGTTCCTTTGCAATCCATCGAGTTTCCATCCGCCGAGTAGCCCCATAATCATATTGCCGGTGTAAAACATTGACAGTTGGCAAGTTTAATTTCAGCTTTGCTTTGTTGAGTTTGAATTCTAGATCAAGTCTGGTCACTGGTTTAGAGTTGCGTTTGTGGTATCTAGTTCAAGCAGTTGCATTGTGCGAGAGCCTACCTTGAGAGATCGGGTTCTACTCGGTTTTGTTTTACAACCGCCTTGTGCTAATAACCTGCTTTGCAAGCCGTGTAGATAGGTCGCAAGCCGCCTTGTGTCAATCGCCCTGCATCGCTAGCCTCCTTATCAGCCGCGCTTAACCTATCTTCAAATTTTTGCCCTAGCCGAATATACGTGTTGTGTTGCAGAGAGACCTATTATGTGTCTCCTTCCGTAAAACGGCCATAACTTTTGCATACGAACTCGAAATCGGGCAAATTTTATATCTGTGGACATCTACAGAAAATTTTACATCCGCTTCTCCTTGAACTTTCATCAGGTTCGGCCGATCTAAAATCATGAAATTTGGCTTGCAAGACTGAGTTTTCGAGCCCCGAAGTTCCTGCACGCTTTTTAGAGCTCCTGCTTGTTTTCTAGGGCCACTCCGTGCATCATATCGAGCTGCCAATTTTTGTGGTTGCTTTTTGTGTACTCCTAGTTGAGAAAAAAATATAAAAAAAGGAAGAAAGAGAAGAGAGAGAAAAAAGAAAAGATAGAGAGAAGGGGAGAGTGTGTGGTTCTCCGTTCTGGGTCTTGTGTATCTATAGCTTCGTGTCCTAGTTTCCTTTGTTCCTTACCCTCATTTGCTTATACTAGTCCTAGGGACGTGTCTCAGCCAGCGATTGTGACATGTACTTGGGCTTCTTATTCAGCTTTGCTATTCTGTTATTGAATTTTGCTAACCCTTGCTACAATACACTAACTTCTGAGATCCACACACTTTTGGTCAGTATAGGTTGATCCTCGCAATCGCACCCCTGCCGTCGTCAAACATCCCAACTCTCCGAGTCGTACCGCCTGCTTCAATTGGTAAGATTTTTGTAAGAGCAAGGTAAGACACTTGAGAGTGTGTTCTATCGACTAGTAGTTGATAGGGATCATACTTTTGTGCTGTTTCTTTCCTATTTTCTACTAACCATGGCAGGAGGTGAGGTGAATAATTTCGCTGATTGTGCTTCAAAAGAGGAGATCACTAAGTTGGATTAGAAGATTGAGGAAAATGTAACTGCCATGAATGCTATGCGGGAAGACCTCCAGGCTATAGTGGGGAGCATTACCACCCTCACTAATAGCATCGAGCAGTTGGTAGCAAACCATCACCCAACACCACCACTTGTTAATGATGACGGAGGTAATGAAGAAGAGGAAGCTGACAATAGTGACGCAAGCGCTGCATTTCGTGACGAGCGCCTACGACAATGGCTGTGATTCAACCGGCAAGGTATGGGAGGTAACCGCCACCAAGGGCGAGGTAATGATGATCCTTTTGCTAAAGTCAAATTTATCTTGCCTTCCTTTTCTGGAAAATATGAGTCTGAGGCTTATTTAGATTAGAAGATGACAGCAGAGCAGAAATGTAATTCCCATCTAGTTCCTGAAATTCACAGGGTTAGGCAAGCAACTAGTGAGTTCAAGGACTTTAGTATTATTTGGTGGAGTGAACTAGTTAAATCTGGCCTAGAACATGACACATGGGATAGGCTAAAGCGAGCTATGGGGGGTAGATTTATTCTTCCATCCTTCAAATGAGATTTGCGAAAAAAGTTGCAACGATTAGACCAAAGTGATAAGTCTGTAGAAGAATACTTTCAGGAACTACAAATAGGTATGTTGCGTTGTGAGGTACAGGAGGATGAGGAGAATAAGATGGCTCGGTTCTATGGGGGATTGAGACATGAAATTTAGAACATAATTGCCTATAAAGATTACAATTCTATTAACCAGTTGTTCCATCTAGTTATGTTAGCTGAACAGGAATTGCAGGGAATGCAACCAATGAAAAGGAACAATTGGGGCATCACGTCTACATCGAGGCCTCCCTTTGGGCCCGGAAAAAGTACCCCCACCACTGTCTGGACTTCTACACCCTCCACCAATTGGGCACGATCAGAGGCATCGGTGCCAACATCCCATGCTACCGAGGTGAGTAAATCTGTTCATTCGCAGGCACCCGTAAAAAGTGCATCATCGGTTGCCTCCACGGGGCGAACAAGAGATATCCAATGCTTCAAGTGCAAAGGGATGGGGCATGTGCAACATTATTGCCCGAACCAGAGAGTTTTCATTGCTACAGATGATGGTGGCTACACTAGTGCTAGTGATGTTGAAGAAGAATTAGTAGATGCCACTAACCAAACAGGAGATGAGGACCACAACGATGACGATGTGGAGCAAATAGGTGCTGCTGATACAAGAAAGTACTTGAACGTTGTAGCACAACGGGTGCTAAGTGCTCAAATGGAGAAGGCGGAGCAAAATCAGCGCCATAACTTGTTCAAATCCAGGTTTGTGGTCAATAATAAGCCATGGCGTGTTGTCATTGATAGTGAGAGCTGTAGCAATCTTGTTAGTTTTGATTTGGTTGAGAACCTTGGTTTGCCTACACAACCATATCCATGGCCTTACTACATCCAATGGTTCAACTCTTGTGGTAAGTTAAAGGTAAGCAAAGTTGTGAGGGTGCAATTTTCTATTAGAAATTACCATGATAGTACAAATTTTGATGTTGTGCCTATGCAAGCATGTTCTTTGCTATTGGGTAGGCCTTGGGAATATGATAGAGATGTGTTGCACTTTGGTAGAACTAACACTTACACCTTCACACACAATGGTAAGAAGATGGAGTTGCTACCAATGACTCCTGCTGAAATTCTGAAAGATGATGTAGCACGTGCTGAAAATGAGAGGAGATTAAATGAATCTATGTCCGAAAATCAGCAAGTAGCTTAAGATGTTTTTCCACCAAAGGAAAAAAGGACCCACATGCTAGGAACGATACACTTAGGTTGAAAGGTGCTTCCATGTTAGCTACTAAATCTGAAATTTCTGAGTTAATTGCATATGAGTCTATTTGCTATGCTTTGATTTTCAAAGATACTTTCTTTACACTTGAGGATTTGCCTCCATCATGCAATTGCTAACCTTTTGCAAGAGTTTGTTGATGTATTTCCAAGTGAAATACCCCCGGGGCTGCCACCTATGAGAGGAATTGAGCATCAAATTGATTTGATCCCGGGAGCCGTACAGGACCAATTCTGAAAAGACTAAGAAAATTCAACGTCAAGTGCAAGATTTGCTTCACAAAGGGTATGTACGTGAGAGTCTTAGTCCTTGTGTTGTTCCTGTTATTTTGGTGCCTAAGAAAGATGGGTCATGGAGCATGTGTTTGGATTGTAGAGCCATTAACAACATAACTATTAGATATCGTCATCCTATTTCTAGGTTAGATGATATGCTAGATGAATTAAGTGGCTCTGTTGTGTTCTCTAAAGTAGACTTGCGTAGTGGATACCACCAAATTAGAATGAAATTAGGTGATGAATGGAAGACTGCGTTTAAAACAAATTTTGGTTTGTATGAGTGGTTAGTTATGTCTTTTGGTTTAACAAATGCCCCTTCTACTTTTATGCGACTCATGAATGAAGTTTTATGCACTTTCATTGGTAGATTTGTGGTGGTGTCAATGTTTTACACTGGCAATACAACTATAGGGCTACTCGGTAAGGGGAAACTCGGTGGATTGCAGAGGAACACAAAGAGATTTTATACTGGTTTAGGCCCTTGATGTGAGGTAATACCCTACGTCCAGTTGTGGTGTTATTCCTCTGAGGAGTTGTGTCGATCAATGATTTTGTGATCTCGTGCCCCTTGAGGGGTGCCCTGCCTCCCCTTATATACTGGGGGACAAGGGTACATGATAAGGATCTCAGCCGGATACGGCCAAGAGATTTTCCTCTTAGAGATAGAAACTTATCCGACTAAGACTATGTTTTTCTTATCGTACAAGGCAAAGTCTGCCGGGTGCTATCTTATCTCTAACTACATGATTCGGCCCATCCTCTATTCGAGTGGCCCACATGCTGGTGGTGAGGTACCCGAGGCCTATGGCCTCCACGAGTAGGATAGCACGACTGGGAGGTAGTTAGCCATGGCTTTCATTGGTAGATTTGTGGTGGTTTATTTAGATGATATACTGATGTATAGCAAGTCTTTAGATGAACATAAGGAGTATTTACGTGCTGTTTTTGTTGCTTTGAGAGATGCACGCTTGTTCGGTAATCTCGAGAAGTGTGCTTTTTGCACGGAACGAGTTTCGTTTCTTGGTTATGTTGTGACTTCACAGGGAATTGAAGTTGATGAGACCAAGATTGAAGCAATCAAGAGTTGGCCGACTCCTAAATCGGTTACACAGGTGCGGAGTTTTCTCGGTCTTGCTGGATTCTACTGTCGCTTTGTGAGAGATTTCAGCACCATTGCCGCACCCATGAATGAGCTAACAAGGAAAGGCGTCCCATTTCGATGGGGACAAGCACAAGAAGACGCCTTCAATTTGCTCAAAGAGAAGTTGACTCATGCACCGCTACTCCAACTCCTTGATTTTGTTAAGGTTTTCAAACTTGAATATGATGCAAGTGGAATTGGGATTGGAGGTATTCTTATTCAAGAGGGTAAGCCTGTTGCATACTTTAGTGAGAAGTTGTCAGGGCCTAGTTTGAACTATTTAACCTATGATAAAGAATTGTATGCTTTGGTTCGAACATTAGAGACTTGGCAACATTATTTATGGGTCATTTTGGCGCTAAGAAGACGGAGGAAGTTTTGGCCACACACTTCTTTTGGCCAAAAATAAGGCGAGATGTAGAGCGTTTCGTGGCTCACTGCACCACATGTCAAAAAGCTAAGTCTCATTTGAATCCACGTGGTTTGTATATGCCTCTTCCTGTTCCTTCTATTCCTTGGGCAAACATATCTATGGATTTTGTTTTGGAATTGCCTAGGACAAAGAGGGGGAGGGATAGCATTTTTGTTGTAGTGGATCGATTTTCTAAGATGGCACACTTTATTCCTTGTCATAAAAACGATGATGCCGTTCATGTTGCTGACCTCTTTTTCAAAGAGATTGTTCGCTTGCATGGTATGCCTTCTACTATTGTTTCAGATCATGACGCTAAATTCTTGAGTCACTTTTGGCATACACTTTGGAATAAATTGGGTACAAAGCTGCTATTTTCTACAACATGTCACCCACAAACTGATAGACGGACCGAGGTCGTGAATAGAACATTGTCTACTATGTTGTGAGCTATTTTGAAGAAGAATTTGAAGATGTGGGAAGAGTGTTTGCTGCATGTTAAATTTGTATACAATCGAGCAGAACAGTCCACCACCAAGGTAAGTCCTTTCCAGGTAGTGTATGGATTTAATCCCTGTGCTCCTATTGATCTTTTGCCTTTACCTACTACTGACCGGACACATAATAATGCTAAGCAGTGTGCTGTTTTTATTTTGAAAATGCATGAAACAACTAAAGAACATATTGAAAAGGTGAATGAAAAGTATAGAATTGCTGATAGTAAAGGTAGAAAGGAAGTTACTATTGAACCGGGTGATTTAGTGTGGTTACACTTGAGAAAAGATAGATTTCCATAGCTTAAAAAATCTAAATTGATGCCTAGGGCTGTTGGTCCTTTTAAAATAATTGAGAAAATTAATGATAATGCATATAAACTTGAGTTGCCTCCCGAGTTTGTGGTTAGTCCCACCTTTAACATTTTAGATTTGAAACCATACTTGGGGGAAGAAGATAAGCTTGAGTCGGGGACGACTCCACTTCAAGAGGGGGAGGATGATGAGGACATCACTTCTTTGGATACTTACAACAATCCTCAAGTTGTTATGCAAGGGCCAATTACTAGAGCTCGGGCACGACAATTGAATCTTCAAGTGAACTCGTTTCTAAGTTCTTCTTTTGGTGACTTTAAGAATAGACTGCTATCTATTGATTTAATTATGATTAAGAACCTTGGAGAGGATCAGGAAGCATTTGGAGGGAGGCTAGGAGGCGGACAAGGCCAACAAAGGCGTTCAAGTCAAGTTGGAGGCCCAATTCATATTGAGCTCGAGTCCATCTCAGATTCCAGTAGCAGGCCGCACTAAAATCGTCGCCCAGATTGCATATGAACTCCGTTTTCAACGTTGTACATATGTACGGAAAGATAAGGAGATAAGCTTTCCAATGGATTTGGTTCCATGTCAAAATTCCTTACAAGTCAAAAGATATCATTGAAACAAAAATGTTAATAGAATATACTAGGGTGATGCGTCACCGTCTTTTGGGCCGTTGGGTCTTGTATCATGTCGGAGTCCATTAGGGACACGTCTAGGGGTCCTTGGCCGACCCTAGACCCTATATATTCAGTAGAAGTCATCGAGTTAGTGTTGGGTTTTGCTTAGATTATTCTGCCATTGCAGTGTCGCCTTCTAGATCGGTTTGTGGAACCCCAGCTTTGTGTGCTAAACATCCATTTGCAATTCAAGTTGTGTTTTCTTTGTTCTTGCAAATTTCTTCGATTGTTTGTTAGAGCAAAACCTTTGTGGTTAGGTCGACTGCGTGAGAGCGTGGCCGATAACGACAAGACGTGCAGGTGTAGCGAATGCGAGGTGACGATCCACTAATTAGAAGCCTCAAAACATGAACATCCACACGTCGCTAAATCGAACCTATCGGAAGGTCGGGCACCTAATCTCACACCACCTCCCATAAGGGAGATAATTTATGGTTGTCTTTGTTGGTTTGAATTTTTCTCAAAACGAGATCTCCCACCGAAAAGGCGCTGCCACGAACATTACGATTGTGATAATGACACAGGCCTTGAAGATATCTTGCCGACTGGATGATTGCAACATTGCTTGCTTTTTCCAACTGATCTAGCTCGACCAGTCAGCCTTCATTGGATTTGTCTTCG
Source organism: Oryza meyeriana var. granulata (assembly GCA_003991445.1). Classification (NCBI taxonomy): domain Eukaryota; kingdom Viridiplantae; phylum Streptophyta; class Magnoliopsida; order Poales; family Poaceae; genus Oryza; species Oryza meyeriana. The sequence goes on from RYFJ01002333.1 coordinate 95,053, forward strand.
GAGTGGGCCCGAACTCGCAGAGAGCCGAACTCCAACTTGGTTGGCAACATGGCCTCTGCACCATAAACTAGGAAGAAAGGGGATTGCCTTGTTACCTGACTAACCATGGTTCATAAATACCAGAGAACGGATGGGAGCTCTTGCACCTACCACCCTGCGTATGGTTGTAGTCGGTCAAACACTCTAGTCTTGATACCTTGCAAGCCCATGCTGTTTGCACGCTCGACCTGCCCATTGCTCCGTGGGTGTGCCATAGAAGCATAACAGATCTTGATGCCGAAGTCGTCATAGAAATCTTGAAATACACAGCTAGTAAACTGAATGCTGTTGTCTGTTATAATGTGGTTGGGAACCCCAAATCGGTATATAATACTCATGATGAAGTCTTTTGCCCAGGCCGTTGTGATGATAGCAATGGGTTTTGCCTCAATCCACATTGTGAACTTGTCCACTGCGACAAACAAGTGTGTGAACGGCCCGACCATGTCAAGCCCCTAGACTGTGTAGGATCGAAAAACAAGAATTAAGCCTACCGGAGAGGGGTGTGTCGATGTTTTACACCGGCAATATGAATATGGGGCTACTCGGCGGATGGAAACTCGATGGATTGCCGGGGCTACACCGGCAATATAAATATGGGGCTACACAGGGAGATTTTATACTGGTTCAGGCCCTCGATGTGAGGTAATACCCTACGTCTAGTTTGGGGTGTATTCCTTTGAGGAATTATGGTGGTGATTCTGGTGAACCAACTCAACCTGCCCTCAGGGGGCGCCCTGCCTCCTCTTATATACTGGGGGACATGGTTACAAGTTGGAGTCCCAACTGGATTACGACCAAGGGATCTCCTCTTAGAGATATAACTCACCCAACTAGGACTGTGTTTTCCTTATCGTACAAGGCAAAGTCTGCCGAGTGCGGCTATATCCCTAATTACAAGGCTAGGCCCATCCTCTATCCGAGTGGCCCATATGCTTGTCATGAGGTACCCAGGGCCCATGGCACCCACAGTAGCCCCTGAGACCTTCATAGTTCAGTCACAGCTGATGCCAAGTGCTCATCCTCCACGGTGAAGTCTTCCCGAGTGCATTGCTCCTGAGTACTCTTTGTCCGAGTGAGTCTTCTTCCCGAGTCCTGCTTCATGTCAGCTGGCAGCAAGGCTATGAAGGGCTTCATGTAGATATATGAATAGTGTGCACCGAATAGGTGCACCTATTAGGTGTAGCCCCCGACTTTGTGCTTAATTGTGAAGACAATTAAACATAAAGTCAAAGATCTTTAACCTGGAAGTCTTTCCCAAGTAGATTACTACTGGTATATGAGACTCTTCGGTATCATGTCAACCGAAATATGATTTATAGTCTTACCGAACAGGGAACTACTCGTATGTAGGACTCTTCGACTTCATATCAGTCGGAATGGGTATTTATAGTCTTGCCGAGTAGGATGCTACTCGTATATGGGACTCTTCAGCGTCATGTCAGCTGGAAAGAGGGGTTTATAGTCTTTCCCGAGTGGCGTCCCACCTAGAAGTTAGACTCCTCCGCATCATGTCAGCCGGAATGAGAAATTTATAGTCTCTCCCGAGTTGTGCACTACTCGAATGTTAGACTCCTCTGCATCATGTCAGCGGGAATAATGTTGCTCATGGCAACTGATGGCCACGCATGTAGGCCGAGTACCACTTTATGAAAATAAATCCACGGCATGGTCAGGTGTACCCGAGAAAGATACCTGCATCCCCAATTTTAATGAAGACTAGCTTGTGATCCATGTAAGGATATATCCTCGAGACCTAGTGGATAAAACAGATACCCAAACATATATGTTTAGCAATAAGGCTCTCATGAAGCATATCTGTTTACCTCATTGGCTCCTGTTGGTAGCACCAGCACTATAATTTCAACTCAGCCTGCGGGCAGCCCACATGGAGCATGCTACTGTAGGAACTCATATCTTGGTGGCTACTACCAAATAAGCTCGCCTGAGCCGACCTACCCAGCATAGCTCTATAGAAGTATCATCCATCGCATATCAGGATGAGTTTTTTGGTGTCGGTAACCGTAATCAGCCAGAGAAATCCTTATTTGCAAGCCTTTTCGACTTACGTTCTGGATGCAACCTGGTTGCCACATAAGCCTGATTAGGTATGTTGCAGGATCTGCTTGCCCTCCTCAGATGTGACGCGGTGCATGAGAACCCCGGATGCGCTTTGACGATGTAAGTCTTCTCTGACTTCAGGAGAGCCGAGCAGGGTACCCGAACCTTGCATTAGCATAGGATTCGGCTAGCAACCCTCATGGGGCATACTCTACCCAACAGAGCCATAGCCAAATAAGGTACCCAAACCTTGCATTAGCATAGGATTCGGCTGGCGACCCTCATGGGGCATACCCGATCTGACAGAGTTGTGACCAAATAAGGTACCCGAACCCAGCATTAGCATAGGATTTGGCTGGCGACCCTCATGGGGCGTACCCTACTTAGTAGAGTTGCGACCGAATAAGGTACCTGAACCTAGCGTTAGCGTAGGATTCGGCTGGCGACATTCATGGGGCGTACCTCACCCAGTCGAGTAGTATACGACCCCCAACTAGTGTCGGAGGTCGGTTGTCAGCTCACATGGAGCGTAGCCGGGGAAGATGTCTTCCCGACTGGCGCAAGTACTCGGTCAGTAGCCCTCGTGGAGCATCCCAAGTGTATTTTGGTAGACTTGTCTAGCCCCTGAGCGTAGGAGATAGGCTCGTAGCCCTGAGTTCCTGTCATGCGTATTCGGAGCTGGCCCTGCACTATAAAGATACCGGATGTGTAGCATCTGATGATGAAAACAATCACCCAAATAAAATGTATTTTACAATATATGTAAATACGTGTTCTTCCTCTTACTGATATTAATTTCTCCGAGTAGTTGACCCCTTACGTTTAAGCACTCTACCCGACTAATCATAGCCCCCTAGCGTCAGGAGTTGGCTCATGGCTCTTTCCCAGACACGCGTTTTGGGTGACTTGAGTTCGTCTTTCATGGAGCAAAGTTTCACGGATCAGGATTTATGCTACTCGAATACTTTTGCAATCATTTAAGAGAAAAAACAGAAAAAAGTGCAGCTTGTACACCTATTAGGTGTAAGCGGTTGCGGCATTGGCAAGACCGAGTGAAGAAATATTTATCAGGAAGTGACTTAGCTGTTCGGTATTTCGGAGTGGGGACGCCATCCTTACGTTTGAGCTTGTGAGCCCCCGAGCATGTCACTTGTTGTTCTGATAATCTTCAGTTGTTGAAAGTCGAGGATGATTGTGACCGACTGCCACAATGAAGCCGTCTGACTTGCGTTTGCGATTCCCGGCTTTAGTCGGGACCGCGTCGTTGGTGCCCTCCCGCTTCTTCTGTCAGGGTGCATTTTTGTCATCTAGGGCTTGGGCAACAGCATCGGCTGAGTCGGCATACTTGTTCGCCATGTCGAATAAAGCCTTGACAGAGTTGGGAGGCTTCCGAGTGAATTTGGCGATGAATGAGGTGTCTTTGACTCCTTTTCGAAAGGCGGTGATGACGACCTCGTCCTTGATCTTCGGGATTGAATTCTTCTTTTCAGAGAACCTCTTGATGAAGTCACGAAGAGACTCATTCTTCCTTTGATGTAACTGATACAGGTCGTACTCGGAAGATGGCCTCTCGTATGTTCCCTGGAAGTTGGCGATGAGGTGTTCCCAGAGTTCTCCCCAGGAGCCGATTGATTGCTTGGGAAGTCCTGTTAGCCATGTCCTCGCTGAGTCGGCTAAAGCGACTGGGAGGTAGTTAGCGATGACTTTGTGATTTCCTCCAGCTGCTCGGATCGCTAGAGTGTAGACCGTGAACCAGGACTCGGGATTGGTCTTGCCGTCATATTTGTCGATGCCTGTAGGCTTGAAACCCGATGGCCAGTCGACCTGTTGTAGCTCCTGGGTGAAGGCCGGTATGCCTTCGTCTTCATGAGGGCTCCGACTTCGAATACGGCGGCAAAACAGCTCGTGGTGGAGGCCGAAACGCTTGTTCTTGTCTTCCAGTTGGCATTGCTCATCTTCTTTTCGTTCACGGCGCCGAGCGATGATGTCTTTCCGAAGGTTGCGCCGTAGTCGGTCTCGGAGGTCCTGATCGTCCCGACGGTTGCTTTGACGTCGCCAGTTGTCGTTGGGGTTGCTGAGTGACGCCTGACGTGCCTCCGTATGCGGCTGACTGGAGCCAGCCGCTCGGCGTTGTTAGTGATATGCCCTAGAGGCAACATGGAGATGTTATATATATCACATGCTATGTTTATAATGTATTGATTTGTTCCTTGAAATAGACACCATCATTATTGATCAATGAGTATGTGACTTATTCATGAGACTCTTAATGTGAAATGTTGCTATTTCTAAATGATCCCTGATCATATATCATATGAGGAACAAATATGATTCTAATATCAGCATATGTATTGATTGATGATCATGTCTCATGGCTCATGGTATGGAGATACCAAATCGATAATATGGACATATGTTAGTGAACATATGTTGGATAGACCCGCTATGAGATACTGCAGAGATTTCATGTGTCATCAGTTAGTCTCAAGTTGTGTTTATGTAGAGTCCTTAGACTTGAGATCATCATGGTTCCCAACATACGTAGTAGCTTATTTTGGGACTACTAAACACTACTCCATAACTGGGTAGTCATAAAAGTAGTCTTCGGGTTTGCTATGAAACATGTAGTGGGATATGAATGATCAAGATAGAATTTGCCCCTCCTTATGGGAGAGATATCTCTGGGCCCCTCGATGTAATGGATTATAGAAGTGCATGGCCATGCTACGGTGATTGAGGTGTCAATCACAAGTTTGTAATCCATCACAGGATCGAGAGAGTGATTGAGCTATTAAGAGGATGACACAAGTCTCGCCTTGAGCTCAATCGATATCGTGAGGCAAAGGGATTTGTACATAAGGACATTACAGGTTCAGCCGATATGATCTTTACATATATTTTGGGGCTAATATGCCTTGCTAGAGGCCGCTATTAACAGGGTGACCAGAAAGGCATTTCTGGGTCACAACAAAATATACGTGAACCTACAGGGTCGCACACTTAATGGGTTGGAACACTTATTCGAATGTGATTCTAATATGGGCTCGATTCGGATAGAGATCCGAGTAGACTCTTACTAGGCCTCGGTCCACGAGGCCCGAGTGAGGAGGTCTATATATAGGGAGGCGAGGGGCTGAGGAGTTTCACGTGTGTTTTCTGTTAGCCTCGAGCAAAACCCTAGCCGCCACCTTCCGAGCCAAACCCTAGCTGCTCACGAGTGCTAGTACACTCGCGATCGGCGTTCCAGCCCCGGACGTGTGGATACCTGTAGAGGCGCTGCTCGTTGCGGCGTTGATCGGCCGGAGATCGACTACTCCCACTACTACCTCGACGCGTGCGTGGTTGGACCGGCTTCTCCAACCCTTCTTCCGTTGCACTGCGCGTCTAGTGGTAACGATCCATGATCCCTCTCTCGCATGATGTCCTGGTGTGCGCGGTAGAAATTTTTATTTTCTGCTATCGTAGCCTACGCGTACTCCTACAGGTGTCGCTTTGAGGTAGATGATGCTGCCGTTGGGGATGTCGACCGGTTGGTCGGTATGAGGGTATCACCCGACTATTGGGTCTGCTGACATGTAGCAGCGGTAAGCATGGATTTTATCCTTGCGATCGTCGGGGTGGCCTAGTGATTAGGCCTGAATTGGAGTGTATCCAGTAGAGTTGCAGCGGCCACGATGTTCTGTTGAGGAGTAACGAAGACATCGTGGTTGCTGACTTGGGTTTGGGGGATTTATTGCTGAGCGGTTTGCCCAGCCCTGCGTAGATCGTCGTTGTGGGCGTGCAGGCGTCTTGCTTCTTCCTCCGGTTGTTCTCGCAGTCGGTAGGCCTCCTCCTCTTGTTGCTCCTCTTGTAGTCGGCGTGATTCCTGAGTAGGAGTTGAGCCTTTGGATGCCATGAAGATTCCTCGTGGCAGCGAGAAGCTTGTCGAACTGCTGTCCGACTTAGAGTCAGAATCTGACTGAGAGTCGTAGTCCGATTGAGAGTTGTAGTCGGAATAATTGATGGGGGTGATTATAACTCCAACCTCCCTAGATCCGATCTCGAGCGGCTCTAGGCCGTATCCAAGTCGAATTCCAGGGGATCGGGTTTGTCGCGTCGGATGTTGTCTGAAGATATCCGTGGCGTTGCCGAGTCTGTACGGGAGATTATCGATCTCTTCCCTTCTTAGCTCGATCTTGGCCGGCTCAAGGCCAAGTCCGAGTCGAACACCGAAGGAAAGAGTTGTCCCGAGACCCGGACAAGATGAAGATTGCCACAGCAAGTCGATGAGGGTTGCTGCAGCGTCGTGTGGACCAATTGGCGCGGAGTCAGCTGGTTCCTTGGTAGATCAGATCGAGTCCGAGTCGGCCAAGGTGAGATTGCCGATCTGGTCGGCGACGAAGTCGAGGCTTCTGAATGCAATTGTATCTCCGGGGGAGAGTTTGCCGCCGTCGATTCCGGTTGCTGGATCCATCAAGCTTGTAGATGTAGATCGCGCCGAAGCCCCTACCTGGTGCGCCAACTGTCGATGTTTTACATCGGCAATATGAATATGGGGCTACTCGGCGGATGGAAACTCGGTGGGTTGCAAAGGAACATAGGGAGATTTTATACTGGTTCAGGCCCTCGATGTGAGGTAATACCCTACGTCTAGTTTGGGGTGTATTCCTTTGAGGAATTATGGTGGTGATTCTGGTGAACCAACTCAACCTGCCCTCAGGGGGCGCCCTGCCTCCCCTTATATACTGGGGGACAGGGTTACAAGGTAGGAGTCCCAACCAGATTACGGCCAAGGGATATCCTCTTAGAGATATAACTCACCCAACTAGGACTGTGTTTTCCTTATCGTACAAGGCAAAGTCTGCCGATTGTGGCTATATCCCTAATTACAAGGCTAGGCCCATCCTCTATCCGAGTGGCCCATATGCTTGTCATGAGGTAGCTAAATGTAGCTAAATTTAGCAACACTGTAGCTAAATGTTTCTTCTGATTTCCTTCTCCAATTTTACTCCAAATTTATTCATGATTTTTTCGCCGCTTGCACACCCAATTTACGAAGCCCATTGTGAAGACCTCTCATACGATGTGCATCCACTGTGTGCCACCTTGTGTCTAATCTCGTCACTCGGCACCCTTGACCGTTCTGAACCTCAACTCCTCCCTAAGTTTTGTCTTGATCCTGCCGTTGACCGATGTTGACCCCAAGACAAACTGACTTTTGTTCAACCTTGTCACATGGCATCCCGACCGTGCTAGACCTTGTCTCCTTCCAGAGCGTAGTCCCAATCCTCACCATTGACCAAGGTTATACCTCAAGTCACCTGCGCACAAATAGACAAAACAACCGTTTCTGGGCATAGATATCGCAACCTGACCACATTAGTCACACACACTTACACCAATATTTAGAGTTATTTTCAAACCAATCTCTTATTAAATAAATCATTTTCAAAGCCAATTGTTCATCATAAAATATTAATCATGACAATGATTCTACAGACTGCAAAAGGCCAAGATAATGGGATTGTTTATAATTCCTGAGCTGTTAGATGTGTTTGTCGAGCAAAGAATTGGCATCCCTCGCATATCCGAACTATATCCTTGGTGTCGGTAACTGTAGCCAGCCAGAAGAATCCTTGCCTGTAAGCCTTTCCGACTAACGTCCTGGATGCAGCATGGTTGCCACGGATACCCGAGTGGATGGATTGTAGAATATGCTTGCCCTCCTTGGATGTGACACAGCGCATGAGGACTCTAGATGTGCTTCAGCGATAGAGGTCTTCTTCGACAATAAGGAAACATTTTCTTCGACATTTGATTCGCTCGGCTTCACTGCGATCTTCTGGGAGCTCGTCTTCTAATAAGAATCAGACGATTGGGGTCTGCCAGTCGTGAGAGATTATTAGCACTTCACTTGGCTCGGGGTAGGTTTAGCCCCTGACTGCTCTGCGATAGGCTTTTTCTTGACTGATGGCTCTAGCAACTGCTCGACAAAAATTCTAGTCGGAACTACTTCTCACTTGGATCCCATGTTGGCTAATTCATTTGCAGCTTCATAGTATTGGCGTAGTACATGTTTAATTTCTAGCCCGTTAAACTTGTTTTCCAGCTTGCGCACGTCCTGATAATATGCCGCCATGTTGTCGTCTAGACACGGCTAGTCTTTCTTGACTTGGTTTGCCACGGGTTGAGAATCCCCGCAAACTACCAGTCGACGGATGCCGAGTAATATGGCGATGTGGAGCCTGTGGATAAGTGCCTCGTACTCGGCAACATTGTGAGATGGTGGAAAATGTATTTGGAGGACATATTTGTGTTTTTTCCCGGTGGATGACGTTAGGACGACGCCAGCCCCTGCTCCACCGATCCATAGAGAACCGTCAAAGTACATCATCCAGTAGTCGAGCTTGTCTATTGTTGTGGCCGTCTGAACTTCTGTCCATTCGGCCAAGAAGTCGGTAAGTGCTTGGGACTTGATTTCTGTCTTTGGCTGGAAGACAATATCAAACGCCATCAACTCCAGCACCCATTTAGCGATTCTGCTAGTGGTTTCGCTATTGTGTAGGACAATTGTAACTTGATGCGACTGAAAATAGTGTACCAACTTCCAAACAGTTATGAGCAAGCCATATAGGAGCTTCTGGACTTGGGGATATCTTATCTTGGACTCGCCTAGGACTTCACTAACAAAATACACTGGCCTTTGAACCTTCTATATGTGACCTGGCTCTGCCCGCTCAACTACCAACACCATGTTGACTACCTGAGTAGTTGCTGCCAGATATAACATAAGTGGTTCCTGGGGGCATTGGTGACGCTAACACGGGTGGTGATGTGAGGAACTTGAAGTCTTCGAAGGCTTGTTGGGTTTCTGGCGTCCATTGAAAATTGTTGACTTTTAGTAATTTGAAAAAGGGCATACCCCGTTTGCCAAGTCAGGAACGAATCAGCTGAGTGCCACCATGCAGCTGGTCAACTTCTGTACATCCTTCTGGATAGTCGGGGGCGTCATGTTCATTATTGCGTTGATTTTCTTTGGATTTGCCTTGATGCCGCGTTATGAAACGATGAAGCCGAGTAGCTTTTGAAAGTACTCCGAAGATCCACTTTTCCGGGTTTAGCTTCATCTTGAATCTTTGACGGCTTTGAAAAGTTTCTTCTAAGTCAGCGATGAGGTCCTACTTGACTTTGGTCTTGATCACCACTTCATCGACATATGCCTCCACGTTGCACCCGAGTTGAGTGTGGAGACACTGCTGGATAGCGCATTGATACGTTGCACTAGCGTTTTTCAACCCGAACGGCATAGTGACATAACAGTATGCCCAAAATGGCGTGATAAAAGAAGTCTTCAGGCAGTCTTCTTCTTTTAGGCTGATTTGATGGTATCCCGAGTAACAGTCGAGAAAGCTAAGTAATTCGCATCCCATAGTTGAATCGACCACTTGATCTATTCTTGGTAGACCAAATGGATCTTTGGGACATGCCTTGTTTAAGTCGGTATAGTCGACGCACATGCGCCATTTACCATTCTTCTTCTGGACCAGAACTGGGTTTGCTAACCAATCCGGGTGGTAGACCTCTTTGATGAACCCGGCTGTTAGGAGCTTGGTTATCTCCTTCCGAATAGCATCTTTGCGGTCCAGTGCAAAGCGTCATAGTCGTTGCTTGACTGGTTTGGTGTCCGGCTTGATGTTTAGGGAATGCTCGATCACCTCCCTTGGTACACCAGGCATGTTGAAAGGCTTCCAAGTAAATATGTCCCTGTTCGCCTGGAGGAAGGTGACGAGCTCTTCTTCCTATTTTGGGTCGAGTCCGGTCCCAACAAGTGCAGTCTTGGTGGGGTTGGAAGGGTCCAGGGGGATCTTCTTTGTTTTTGAGGCTGCTGAAATTCCTGACTTGGCTGCTTTTTTCGCCGGGACTTGGTCGTCATCGGTTGCAGTTGTTGCAGCTAGTCAGATTCTACTTGGTCTGACTAACGCTTCATGAGATTGGGCTAGCTCGCAACTCTCCTTGTCGCAGGTGAAGGCTTGCTTAAAATCACTGCGCAGAGAAGTACTCCTGCTGGTCCTAGCATCTTGAGCATCATATATGTATAGTGGGGCACCGCCATAAACTTGGCTACTGCAGGCTATCCAAGTGTTGATGTTTTACACCAGCAATATGAATATAGGGCTACTTGTCGGATCGAAACTCGGTGGACTACAAAGGAACACGGGGAGTTTATACTGGTTCAGGCCCTCGATGTGAGGTAATACCCTATGTCCAGTTGTGGTGTATTCCTTTGAGGAAGTATGATTCTGATGAATCTCTGTATGCCCTCAGGGGGCACCCTGCCTCCCCTTATATACTAGGGGACAGAGATACATGGTAGGAGTCCCAGCCAGATTACGACCAAGGGATCTCCTCTTAGAGATATAACCTATCCCACTAGGACTGTATATTCCTTATCGTACAAGGCAAAGTCTGCTGGGCTCTATTATATCTCTAATTACAAGGCTAGGCCCATCCTCTGTCCGAGTGGCCCATATGCTTGTCATGAGGTACCCGGGGCCCATGGCCTCCACACCGAGTATGGCGTGGTACACAGTCTTGAAGTCAGCAACCATGAAGCAGATGTTCTCTGTGCGGAAATTTTCCTGCGTGCTGAAAGTTACTGGCAGAGTGATCTATCCAAGTGGGGTTGAAGAGAGGCTAGGGATTACCCCGTGGAAGGGAGCAGTATTCAGCCATAGCTCAGATCGAGGTATCTTCATCTCGTCGAGCGTCTTGGCGAACAAGATGTTAAATATGCTTCCTCCATCAATGAGAACCTTCTTCAGTTTAATGCTTCTGATGACCGCGTCTAAGATGAGTGGATAATATCCTGGATGCGTTACTCGGTCGAGATGATATGCGCGGTCGAAAGTGATTGCCATCTCTGACCAATGCAGGTATTGGGGGGCATCTGACAAGACCGAGTTGACCTCTCGGGCCGTTAGCTTCTATTTGCGCTTGGACTCGTATGTAGATGGCCCTCCAAATATGTGATTGAGCTCGGCCTGGGGATCTTGATAGTCACCGGCTGCGCCTTAGTCCGGCTTGTCTTTGTCTTTCTGCTCGCCGGACACTGACATCTACTCGGAAGCAAACTTTTTTTGAGAATGAAACAATTTTTGGCCACGTGTTTCCCCTTCGGGTGAAAAGGGCATGGCCCGTTCATGACTTTTGGTAGTCGTCCGTCCTTGGGAGTCATGGTCGGTTGCGCTCGACGGTTGCCACAACGTTGTCGAACTTGCGTTTGCGGTTGTCGGGCTTAGTCAGGGCCGTGTCATTGGTGTCCTTTCTCTCGTTCTGTCAGGGCTCCTTTTTGTTGTTGAGGGCCTCAGCAATAGTGTCAGCTGAGTCAGCGTACTTGTTTGCCATGTCAAACAGAGCCTTGACAGAGCTTGGAGGCTTCCAAGTGAACTTAGTAATGAACGGGGTATCTTTTACTCCCTTGCGGAAGGTAGCAATGACAACCTCATCCTTGATTTTTGGTATTGAGTTCTTCCTCTTCTCGGAAAATTGCTTGATGAAGTCGCGGAGGGATTCATTCTTTCTTTGGTGGCACTGGTACGGGTCATACTCGGATGATGGCCTTTTGTAGGTTCCTTGGAAATTTGCAATGAAGTGTTCTCGGAGTTCCCCCCAGGAGCCAATTGACCCCCTAGGAAGCCCCATTAACCACGTTCTTCCTGAGTCGGCCAAAGCAATTGGCAGGTAGTTTGTCATGGCTTTGTGATCGCCTCCAGCTGCCCATATCGCCAAGGTGTACACGGTCAACCAGGACTCCGGGTTGGTCTGGCCATCATACTTCTCTATACCAGTCGGCTTGAAGCCGGATGGCTAGTCAACTTGTTGTAGCTCGTGGGTGAATGCCAGAACTCCTTCGTCTGGGTGAGGACTCTGACTCCGACTGTGGCGATGAAACTGCTCGTGGTGGAGGCCGAAGCGCTCGTCATCTCTGAGTTGGCGGCATTCATCCTCCTTACGTTCGTAGCGCTGGGCGTTGATGTTATGATGGAGATCTCGCCGTAGTCGTTCTTGGGCATCCTGGTGGTCACGGTGCTCGTCGCGATGATCTCACCATCGGTCGTTGTTTCGGTTGCCGAGAGATGTATGGTGGGACTCCGAGTAACGCTGACTTGAGCCAGTTTCTCGGCGTCATGCTGAGGCAGACGAGATTGCTGCATCTGAAGCCGTCTTATTTAACTGTATGAGCATGTCTCCAGACTGCTGTCATTGTTGACATGTTGCAGCGGTGATCATTACCTTGATCCTTGCAATAGTCGGGGTAGCCTGGTGGTAGGGACCCGAACTGCAAGGTGTCTAGTAGTGTGGCAGCGGCCACGACGTTCTGTTGTGGGGTCACGAAGACATCGTGGTCGCCTACTCGGGTTTGGAGGATCTCTTGCTAAGCAGTCCGCCCAGTCTTGTGCAAGTTGTCATTACGGGCGTCGCGCTTAGCTTGCAGGCATAATTCTTCCTCCTCCTGTTGCTCACGTAGTCGGCGAGCTTCCTCCTCTTGTAGATCGTGTAGTCGGCGTGCATCCTATGTGGGGATTGAGCCCTTGGATGCCATGAAAAGTTTCTCGAGCTCTTGTCCAACTAGGAATCGGACTCAAAGTAAGTCAGGGGGGTGATCACAACTCCAACTTCCCTAGATCCGATCTCGAGCGGCTCTAGGCTATATTCGAGTCAAATTCCCAGGGTTGGTTCTGCCGGACCGGATTGAGATTGAAGGTATCTGCAGCATTGTTAAGTTCGAACGGGAGATTGACGATCTCCTCCTCCCCTAGCCCGATCTCGGTCGGCTCAAGGCCGAGTCCAAGTCGAACACTAGGAAAAAGAGTTGTCCCTGGGCTTGTAGGTCTTGGAAATTGCTGCAACAAGTCATCGAAGATGGCTGCAACATTGAGTAGGCCGGCTGGCGTGAAGTCAGCCTGGTTCCTGACCGATCAGGTCAAATCTAAGTTAGTCAAGGTAAGGTTGCCGAAGTTATCGGCGATGAAGTCGAGGCTTCCAAAGCTGATCGCTTGTTAGGGGTTGAACTTGACGCCGTCGACTCCGGTGGTTGGATCCATCAGGCTTGATGATGAAGATCTCGATGATGCCCTACCTAGCGCACCAACTGTCGATGCTTTGTGTCGGCAATAATTATATGGGGCAACTCGTGAGACGTAAACTTGATGGATTACAAAGGAACATGAAACAAGTTTATCCTGGCTCAGGCCCTCAAGGTGAGGTAATACCCTACTTCCAGCTGTTGTGTATTCCTTTGAGGTTGATTGCGTGTATGTTGACCTGATGATCTCTCTTGCCCCGGGGGCTCCTTACCTCTCCTTATATACTGGGGAGGTAAGGTTGCATGGTAGAAATCTTAGTTGGACTTGACCAAGGGATTTCCTTTCAGGAGTACAACATAACCAGCTAGGTCTATATCCTTTCCCTTGTCGTGCAAGGTAACTTGTGCCGAGTCCTAAATACATGATCAGGCCCACCCTCTATCTGAGTGGCCGTATGTCTTTCCATGAGGTACTCGAGACCCATGGCCCCACAGGATGTCACTGCGAATCTTGGGGGAAAAGAAAGAGGAGCTCAAGGGGATCAAAACCCATCAACCAATTCAAGGAATCCACGAGCGAATCAACGGGATTTGAACAAATTTCGTGGTGGCCGGGACAGGATGAATAGGGTCTCTACGACCGGAGGTCGGAGATGGATTTGACAGGTGGACCCCACCAGTCAGCGAGAGGGAAGGCATGGGCGCGGTAGCAAGCCGAGCCTGGAGTTGGGCTGTCGCGGGCGCGTGCGTGCGGGGAGAGAACAGGGACGGGCCGGATTTAGCCCGATTGGAAGAGAAGGATTTCAATTGATTTTTCCATTAAATAAATTGCTGAAGTGCTATTTCATTTATTAAAAATACTTCCGTTGCTCAATTAATTCCCAGAAAATTCTAGGAGCTAAAGGATTAAGCAAAGTATTTTATAAAATTTTATCTAGGCCATTTTCTGTTGAAAATTTTCATTGATTTTTATTACTTCATTCCTTGGGCTTTTAAATAAATTCTAAAAATGCTTTTTCATAAAATTTAATTATTTAAGGATTTTTAGGGTGTGACAATATTAGCTGGAAATTTTGCTCAAGGCAATTTGGTTAAACATGTAAGCCATGTATCACTATGGAATAAATCCAATGTGTGATGAGGTGTACTTGAGTGATACATGCATCCCTAATTTGAATGCAGACCAACTATTAATCGTTATAAGGATATATCCTCAATACATGTAAATAATTCAAATACCTAAACATATATGTCTAGTTATAAGCTTAACATGAAGCATATTTGATTATTTTAATCGGCTCATGTAAAACAGCACCCAAATTGTGAATTTAAGACAACTGGCTAATGGCCCAATAAGACAAGCCAGCCCAAGCCAACCACCCAGCGTAGCCCTTTAAGTATCGGGGATAGAGAAAAGATTCCCCGTTCTTCCCCAATCCACCAAATCGCTTCGGCTTCCAAATCCGCGCTCAAACTTCATGCTCTCCGCCTCCCAAAACCTAGGGTTTCCACGCCATTCAAGCAATCCACCCTAGATTTGCAAGGTTCTTTGCTTCCACACCAATTTTCTCCACTTCAAAACATTTCCCCTCTCTTTCGGCCATCTACGATGCCAAAATCCCCATCCAACGTTCCCCTAATCCCAGCGGGGACCTGGCTGACCTTGGTCATGTGTTCCTCGTGGCTGGCCCATCTGGAGCGGGGGAAGTGTCTCCAAGCCAAGGAGTTGATAAATTGGCACCCTGTCAAAGGTGAGACCGTCCCCACCCCCGATTCTCACGAAATTGTGGTGTTTGAATCTTTTTTTGACTAGGGCTTCACACTTCCCACCTGTGATTTCATCCGAGCCTCCTTGATTATTACCAAATTGAATTGGTCCACCTCAATCCCAACTCCATTCTTCATATTTCTATTTTCATCACCCTCTATGAACCCTTCCTTCAAATCATCCCCACTTCAACCTCTTCCGCCATCTTTACGACCTCAAACCCTAGCCATCAAAATCCCAACCCCAGGTTATATTGGGAGTCTGTTTCAGCTCCGGAATGATATGAAGAAAATCTACCTCCATCTCCCCCTACAAACCTCTCTCAACGGTTGGCATCAGGAGTGGTTCTACTGCTTCAACCCGAAGCATTCCTTGCCGCCTTTCATTGGGAACACCCCTAGGGTGCTCTATAGCTGGTCGGCACTCCCCTCGGACGCTGACATGGTTCAAGTGTTGGTCTTGCTAGAAAAGCTAGCCGCCTTGAAGAAGAAGGGACTGACCGGAGCTTGGGTGGCACGCTTGTTCCTCAACCATCACACCCAGCCCCTAATGGCCCGGATTCACCCTGGGTACGAATACCAAGGGAAGAACAACCCTACTCGGGAGAGCACCGAGTGGGTGGATAAAAACGTAGTCACCGAGAACCTGTGCTGCTACTTCAGCAATAGCATGTTAGATACCCTCGACACTGAAAAATGACCTAAGCCCTACTGCTTAGGGAGACCCAAGCCGGTGGTAAGTCCTTGGCACCAGATGTCTTTGCTTGATTGTTGGTAAAAATGTCTGTGATGATTGATGTGAGAATGAAGTATGAACCGCCTCCATATACGTTGTTTGCAGGAGAATGCCAACTTCAAGTCCAACCCCCCAACCAGCAGACTAGGGGGGGTCAAAGAAGTGCCTGGCTAGCCCTTCTGCAGACCAGCCTAGCTCCAAGAGGGATAGGAAATAGCAAGTTCAGGACCAGGCCAAGCAAGAGCACGCACCGACTAAGTGTGCAAGCCATGGGCCCTGGGTACCTCAAAGATGCGGCTGGGTGCCCGATTTTCTGATAGGTTCGATTTGGCGACGTGAAGATGTTCACGTTTTGAGGCTTTCGATCAGCGATCGTCACCTCGCAACCGCTACACCCACACGTCTAGTTGTTATCAACCATGCTCTCACGTAGTCAACCTCACCACGAAGATTTTATCCCTGTAACCAATCGAAGAAACTCACAAGAACAAGGAAGAACACAATCTGAATTGCAGATAAATAATTTAACACTTGAAGTTGGGGTTCCACAAACCGGACTTTGTCAACGGTGAAGCTGCGGCATCTAGCGGTAGACTAATCTAAGCAAAACCCGACTCTAAATGACGACGGCTACTGAATATATATGAGTTGGGACGTTCTAGGGTTAACCCTAGAGCATACACCCCTTGGGCTTAGCCTACGACACAATTACAAGGCCCAAGGCCCAAAACAGACTCAGACTGGAAGAGGTACATGTCTTATTTCGACGATTCTAGCAGCTCAGGAGGAATTTTGATGTGGGACCAAAACCATCTGAAAGTAGACTCCATAAGCTTTCCAACAAGTACTCACGGGTCCCGAAAGTCCTTCTGGATCAACGACTAGGTCTGTTTGAAGTTGATGCTGTCAGGAGGCCCGAATCCGAATCCAAAACGTGCAAAACTTCATCTCTTGCCGTCTATGGACCAAAAGTGACGTGGTGATGTACGAGTAGACTTGGATAAGGTCTTGGTTTGGTCCCCAATCAACTTCTTTGATCATCCATGCATTCCTTATGCTCGGTCTCTTTCCCTTCACCCAAGTAAGTATCTCTGCAAATGAGAACACACAAAACTCATGGTGCAGTAACGGTTGTTCAAATATATAACACGTAAATCTTACGTAGAAAGCATGCACCTTTGGTTGATGAATACATAAGGTAGCTATAGTCATATCTGAGCTAGTGATGTCCTCATCATCCTCCCCTTCTTGATTGGAAACCGTCCGCGGTTTCACCTTGTGATTAAGCCTGATGAACATATCTTTATCTTTCACAACATAGGGTGAGATAGTGTTGTGCATATGATTGGATTCTAAAATTTTTAAACACGGAGAACACTTTGTACTATCGTACAGCTCACAACACTCCCCTTCTTGTGAACCAACTTGCAACTCATTTAAACAACTAGAGGAACTAGATAGAGAATTATTTATACTCATGCGGTCCTCTAGACAAGACATGTCATTATGAAAAGGAGGTATATTAAAATTCGAACAAATATATACTCTATGCACATTATATTCTCCTTTATTATCATAATCACCAATAACATAAAAAATCACATGAGAAGGACATGGCAAATCAGATCTAGCAAATAATTTCTTCTCTAAACAATTGAGTGGACAAAGATCATCAAATTGAATATAGCCCCAAGTATTTAAAGAAGATAGCAATCTAAGCTCTTCATTTTCGCTAGCAATGTGAACAACATGTCTAAAATCAGCACATGGTGGTTCAACAACATTACTAACATGTTCATTCACTAGTTGTGGCATGGATATAAGTAAAGCATTGCACAACTCTTCTTTATCACAAGAAATAGGAACCAAATCATCGTGTGATAAAGGTAATTTAACACATGATTCCACTGGTGATTGCTCTAAACTAACATGATTAGTGGACATATATAGCACATCAGAATTGTCCATACCTTGAGTGAATGTTGCACCATTTCTGTTACCTTTGTTCTCATTTTCAAACACTCTTAATTAAACCGTCTTGAAACATGCATGGAACAACAGTGGATCTTCTTTCTCTATGTCTTTCTTCTTTTTCTCATTACCTTGGCTCTTCTCAGATACGTGTAAAATGTCAGTGCCCAAAGCAATACACTCATTTTGCAATAACTCAGGTTTAGGTGAAGGCATCAAAACATTAGTATTATTACATTTATTTCTCAAAACCTCATGGTTTTTAATCTTTTCCCTCTCAAGATCATCTTTCAAAATTTCAGCAGGGGACATAGGTAGCAACTTAAATTTCTTGCCATTATGTGTGAAAGTGTACGTGTTGGTTCTACCATGGTGCACAATATCTCTATCATATTTCCAAGGTCTACCCAAAAGTAGAGAACATGCTTGCATTGGAACAACATCGAATATGGCACTATCATGATAATTGCCTACTGAAAACTCCACTTTCACAATTTTACTTACCTTCAACTTACCGCAAGAATTGAACCATTGGATGTAATAAGGCCAAGGATGCGGTTGCGTAGGCAATCCAAGCTTCTCGACCATATCTGAACTTACCATGTTGCTACAGCTCTCGCTATCAATGATAATATGCCATGCTCAATTCATAACCAAAAACCTTGATTGGAACAAATTGTGGCATTGATTTTGCTCCGCTTTCTCCATTTGAGAACTTAGCACTTGTTGTAGCAAAGTACTCTCATTATCCTGCAAAAGGTTAGTCACAGAAGAAGGGACAACAAGGGGTTGCTTCTCTAAATGATACACTTTATTTTTGTAAGCAAAATTCTAAGATAGAGAAACAAATTTCTCTCGCATAAGCATTTTCATATCATTCCAAGTTTGAGGCAATCTATCATATGAAGACATTATTAAATTTTGCCACCATATTAAAGCATGAGAAGTCAAGACACTAGCAGCATTCTTAATCTTTCGTTTATCACACATATGACGATGAGAAAAAATTTTATCAATCGCAACTTCCCAACTCATGTATGCTTCAACAACAAATCCATTATACGAAGAGGGAGATGACATAGTCTTACCTTCACTTATCAAAGGTGATGTGGCAACTATGGTAGGGCTCTCATCCAAATTCTTCGTCTCCTTTTCGTCCTTGGTGTGAGCTGTCATAGTTAGTGGAAGACAAGAAGAAACAGTAGCTGGCTGCTGATGTCGTCTCAATTGTTCATATTCACTAAGGAGTCCTTTCGTGCTCTCAGCTATCGCCTGAAGGTCTTGTTGTATAGAGTTCATGCTATGTCATCACATTCCTGCCACTATTAGTAGAAAACAGAAAACAACGCAAAAGCGTTATCTCTATCAACTACTAGGTAGTGGACGGTGGAATTACACACTCTCAAGCAACCAAAAGCGTCTTACCGAACTCTTATGATATTCTTACTGATTGAAGCAGGTGGTACGATCGGAGAGGTGGGACATTGACAGCAGTGAGTGTTGCGATTACTCGGATCAAATCTGTATTGATAAGAAGTTGGTGGATCTTGGGAGGCTCAAAAGTATAGTAGCAAGGATTAGCAAAAATTAATAACAGAATAGCAAAGCTGAATAAGTGTCTCAAATACTTGTAGCAGTTGCTGGTCGAGACACGTTCCTAGAACCACCTAACAGGCGAGAGTAAGAAACAAAGGACTTAAGACAGCTCTCTCTCACCAAGTCTCTCAAATATCTCGAAAGATCAGCAAGACTGCTCATTGAAAACAGCTCTCTCTCAGCAAGTCTGCACACTTCTTTTGTTCCCTTTTGCTTATCACTTTCTTTTTTTTACTTGATCAATCTTTTTTTTCTTTCTTTTTTTTGATATATTTTTTTCTCAACTAGGAACTCAAAAACAGCAAAACCTCAGGAAGGAGCAGCTCAAGCCGATGTAAGATGTGGCCTGAAGAGATTTGTGAGCGTGCTTTCAAACTCGTGCTAGAACTTCGGATCTCGAAAACTCAATTTTCCCAGCGGGATTTCACAAAAAATTTTTGGACAAACCTGGCAAAGTGGGGGAGAACCTTCTAGGAAATTTTCTGTAGATGTCCGCAGACTACTTATTTGCCCAATTCTGAGTCCGTATGCGAAAGTTATGGCTATTTTAAGAAAGGTAGTGTGAACTAGGATTTCGTGGCTCAACCCTGTTGCTCCGGCTAGAATATAAGTGCCAATAGGTCAAGCGGGGCTGACAAGGAGGCTAGAGATGCAGGGTGATTGACACAAGGTGGCTTGCGACCTATCTAAAAAGGCTTGTAAAAGTGGGTTAAAAGCTCAAGGCGGCTTGCAGTCCGAAACCGAGTAGAACTCGATCTTTTAAGGCAGGCTCTCGTGCAACGCAACAGCTAGAACTAGAACCATGAACACGACTCTAAACCAGCGACCACTAACTTGACCTAGGACATAGACTCAACAAAGCGAAACTAAAATAAATTTTACAAAGGCACAAAGGGGTTGGACAGGGGATAAACCTAACACCACGAAGAACACGGTGGTAATAAATTTTTGGGTTTTCTAGACTCTAGGTAAGGGAAAACAAAACTTAACAGAAGGAAACATAGATGATACCTATCGGTCAACCTGATGCTCTCATACCACTTGATGTGGCTGGGTGCCCTATCTTTCGATAAGTTCAATTTGGCGACGTGAAGACGTTCACATTTTGAGGCTTCTGATCAGCGATCGTCACCTCGCAACCGCTACACCCACATGTCTAGTTGTTATCAACCACGCTCTCACGTATTCAACCTCACCACGAAGGTTTTATCCCTGCAAGCAATCGAAGAAACTCACAAGAACAAGGAAGAACGCAATCTGAATTGTAGATGAATAATTTAACACTCGAAGTTGGGGTTCCACAAGCCGGACTTTGTCAACGACGAAACTACGGTATCTAGCGGCAGACTAATCTAAGCAAAACTAGTATCTAAACGATGATGGCTACTGAATATATATGAGTTGGGACGTCCTAGGGTTAACCCTAGAGCGCACACCCCTTGGGCTTAGCCCATGACACAATTATAAGGCCCAAGGCCCAAAACAGACTCGGACTGGAAGAGGTATATATCTTGTTTCGAGGATTCCAGACAGCTTAGGAGGAATTCTGATGTGGGACCAAAACCATCTGAAAGTAGACTCCATAAGCTTTCCAACAAGTACTCATGGGCCCCGAAAGTCCTTGTGCATCAGCGACTAGGTCTATTTGAAGTTGATGCTGTCAGGAGGCCCGAATCCGAATCCAAAACATGCAGAACTTCATCTCTTGCCTTCTATAGACCAAAAGTGATGTGGTGATATAGGAGTAGACTTGGGTAAGGTCTTGGTTTGGTCCTCAATCAACTTCTTTGATCATCCATGCATTTCATGCGCTCGGTCTCTTTCCCTTCACCCAAGCAAGTATCTCTGCAAACAAGAACACACAAAACTCATGGTGCAATAACGGCTGTTCAAATATATAATACGTAAATCTTATGCAGAAAGCATGCACCTTTGGTTGATGAATACATAAGGTAGCTATGGTCATATCCGAGCTATTGATGTCCTCATCACTCAAGGAAAGCAATTACAGCCACTCGGACAGAGGTGGGTAGCCCATGTAATTAGGGATATAGAAGAACTCGGCTTCATATAACCTTACATGACAAGGAAAAGGAGCCGGTTACTTTATATTCTGAGAAGGAAGTCCCTTGGTTGAGTCCGACTGGGATTCTTATCTTATAACCTTGCCTCCTCGGTATATAAGGAGAGGCAGAATCACCAGAGATCAATCACCATACAGCGAAAGTAATGCACCACAATTGGAAGTAAGGTATTACCTCACCCCGAGTAGTCTTTAACCTTGTAGTCTTTTCCAAGTAGTGTATTACTGGTATATGAGACTCTTCACCATCACGTCAGCCAGAATATTTTTAAGTCTTTCCCGAGTAGTATATCACTCAGAAGTTAGACTCTTCAGCATCAAGTCAGTTGGAATGGTCTTTGCTCATGGCAAATAATGTCTAAGTATGTAAGCCGAGTACCACTTTATGAATTTTAACCCAATATGTGGTCAGGTGTACTCGAGAGATACCTGCATCCCCAATTTTAATGGAGACCAGCCGTCGATCCTTATAAGGATATATCCTCAATACCTAGTAAATAATGCAGATACCCGAATGTATACACCCGGCTGTAGGCTTAACATGAAGCATATCTGATTATTTGATCGGTTTCTGTGAGTAGCACCAGCACTATGATTTTAACACAGCCAGTGAGCAGCCCAGATAGAGTGTGCTACTGTAGAAACTCATATCTTTGGCCTACTACCGAATAAGCCGGCCTAAACCAACCTACCCAGCACAGCCTGTGGGTGCCATGGGCCCCGGGTACCTCATGACAAGCATATGGGCCACTCGGATAGAGGATGGGCCCGGCCTTGTAATTAGAGATATGGTAATCCCTAGCAGACTTTGCCTTGTACGATAAGGAAAACACAGTCCTAGTTGGGTGCGTTATATCTCTAAGAGGAGATCCCTTGGCCATAATCCGGTTGGGACTCCTACCTTGTAACTCTGTCCCCCAATATATAAGGGGAGGCAGAGCGCCCCCTGAGGGCAGGTTGAGTCGGTTCACCAGAATCACCACCGCAAATCCTCAAAGGAATAACACCACAACTGGACGTAGGGTATTACCTCACATCGAGGGCCTGAACCAGTATAAAATCTCTGCGTGTTCCTTTGCAATCCATCAAGTTTCCATCCGCCGAGTAGCCCCATATATTTATTGCCGGTGTAAAACATCAACACAGCCCTATAAAATTAGCATCCCTCGCATGTCAGGATGAGTACTCCAGCGTCGTTAATCGCAATCAGCTAGAGGAATCCTTATCCGCAAGCCTTTTCGACTTATGTTCTGGATGCAGCATGGTTGCCACAGATGCCCGAGTAGGTATATTGCAGGATCTGCTTGCCTCCTCAGGTGTGACACAGTGCATGAGAACTCCGGATGCGCTTTGACGATATAGGTCTTCTCTGACTTCAGTAAAGCCGAATAAAGTACCCAAACCTCGTATTAGCATAGGATTCGGCTAGCGACCCTCATAGGGCATACCCTACCCAACAGAATTATAGCCAAATAAGGTACCCGAACCTTGCATTAGCATAGGATTCAGTTGGCAACCCTCACGGGGCATACCCAACCTGGCAGATTGGTACACGAGCCCCGACTAGTGCCGGAGGTCGGTTATATTAGCCAAATAAGGTACCCGAACCTCGCATTAGCATAGGATTCGGCTGGCAACCCTCATGGGGCGTACCTCATCCAGTGGAGTTGTGACCAAATAAGGTACCTGAACCTAGCATTAGCATAGGATTTGGCTGGCGACCCTCATGGGGCGTACCTTACCCAGTCGAGTGGTACCCGAGCTCCGACTGGCGCCGGAGGTCGGTTTTTAGCCCACACACGAGTCCCGACTAGTGCGAGTACTCGGACAATGGCTCTCGTGGAGCATTCCAAGTGATTCTTGAAGTGTCACACTCTAAGTGTATCTTGGCAGACTTGTCCAGCCCCCGAGCGTAGGAGATAGGCTCATAGCCCTGAGTTCCTGTTACGCGTATCTAGAACTGGCCCTGCATTATAAACATATCGGATGAGTAGCATCTGATGATGAAAACAATCAAATTTATATATTTTACAATATATGTAAATATGTGTTCCTCCTCTTATTGATATTAATTTCCCCGAGTAGTTGACCCCTTACGTTTAAGCACTCCGCCCGACTAGTCATAGCCCCCTAGCATCGGGAGTTGGCTCATGGCTCTTTCCCAGACACGTGTTTTGGGTGACTTGAGTTCGTCTTTCATGGAGCAAAGTTTCACGGATTGGAATCGATGCTACTCAAGTACTTTTGCAATCCTTAAGGGCAAAAACAAAAAAATGTGCAGCTTGTACACCTATTAGGTGTAAGCGGCTGCGGCATTGGCGAGGCCGAGTGAGAAAATATTTATCAGAAAGCAACTTAGTTGTTCGGTATTTGGAAGTGGGGATGCCATCCTTGCGTTTGGGCTTTTGAGCCCCTGAGCATGTCACTTGTTGTTCTTGTAATCTTCAATTGTGGGAGGCCGAAGACGCTTGTGACCGACTGCTAGAATGAAGTCGTCCGACTTGCGTTTGTGGTTCCCAACCTTAGTCGGGGCCGCATCATCGGTGTCCTTCCGCTTCTTCTGTCAGGGTGCCTTTTTGTCATCGAGGGCCTCAGCAACAGCATCGGCCGAGTCGGCATACTTGTTCGCCATGTCGAATAGAGCCTTGACAGAGTTGGGAGGCTTCCGAGTGAATTTAGCGATGAACGGGGGTGTCTTTGACTCCTTTTCAAAAGGCGGCGATGACGATCTCGTCCTTGATCATTGGGATTGAATTCTTCTTCTTAGAGAACCTCTTGATGAAATCACAAAGAGACTCGTTCTTCCTTTGATGCAACTAATACAGATTGTACTCAAAAGATGGCCTCTCGTAGGTTCCCTGGAAGTTGGCGATAAAACATTCCCGACGTTCTCCCTAGGAGCCAATTGACCTCTTTGGAAGTCCTGTTAGCAATGTCCTCGCTGAGTTGGCTAGAGTGACTGGGAGGTAGTTAGCCATGGCTTTGTGATCTCCTTCGGCTGCTCGAATCGCCAAAGTGTAGACTGTGAGCCAAGACTCAGGATTGGTCTTCCCGTTGTATTTTTCAATTCCAGTTAGCTTGAAGCCTGTTGGCCAGTTGACTTGTTATAGCTCGTGGGTGAAGGCTGGTACTCCTTCATCTTCATGAGGACTCCGACTCCGCCTACGACAGCAAAACCACTCGTGGTGGAGGCCGAAGCGCTCGTTCTCGTCTTCTAGTTGGCGTTGTTCGCGGCGCCGAGCATTGATGTCCTGCTGAAGATCACGTCGTAGTCAGCCACAGAGATCCCGGTTGTCCCGACGGTCATCTTGATGTCGACGCCACCAGTGGCCATTGGATTTGCCGAGTGACGTCTAGCGTGACTCCGTGTGTAGCCGACTGGAGCCAGCCGCTCGGTGTCGCGTTGAGGCTGATGAGATTACTGTTGGAGATGCCGACCGGTTGGTCGGTATGAGGGTATCACCCGGCTGTTGGTGCTGCTAACATGCAGCTGCAGTAATCATGGCTTTTATCCTCGCTATAATCGGGGTGGCCTAGTGATCAGGCTTGAACTGGAGTGTATCCAGTAGAGTTGTAGCGGCCACGATGTTCTGTTGAGGAGTTACGAAAATGTCATGGTCACCGACTCAGGTTTGGAGGATTTGTTGCTGAGCAGTCCGCCCAGCCCTGTGCAGGTTGTCGTTGCGGGGGTGCAGGCGTCTTGCTTCTTTCTCTTGTTGTTCTCGTAGTCTGCGGGCCTCCTCCTCTTGCTGCTCGCATAGTCGGCGTGATCCCTTAGTAGGAGTAGAACCTTTGGATGCCATGAAGATTTCTCGTGGTGGAGAGAAGCTTGCTGAACTGCTGTCCGACTTAGAGTCAGAGTCCGACTGAGAGTCGAAGTTGGAATAGTTGATGTGGGTGATTATAACTTCGACCTCCCTAGATCCGATCTCGAGTGGCTCTGGGCTGTATCCGAGTCGAACTCTAGGGTATCGAGATTGCCGCGTTGGATGTTGTTTGAAGATATCCGCGGTGTTTCCGAGTCTGTACGGGAGATTGACGATCTCTTCCCTTCTTAGCCCGATCTTGGCTAGCTCAAGGCCGAGTCCGAGTCGAACACCAAAGGAAAGAGTTGTCTCGAGACCCGGACAAGATGAAGATTGCTGTAGCAAGTTGACGAGGGTTGCTGCAGCGTTGCGTGGGCCGACTAGCACAGAGTTGGCTTGTTTCCTGGCCGATCGGATCGAGTCTGGTTCGGATAGGGTGAGGTTGCCGAACTTGTCGGCGACGAAGTCGAGGCGCCCAAAGCTGATTGTTTGCCCAGGGAGGAAGTTCATGCCGTCAACTCTGGTGGTTGGATCCATCAGGCTCGATGAGATGATCTCAACGAAGCCCCTACCTGGCGCGCCAAGTGTCGATGTTTTGCATCGGCAATAAATACATAGGGCTACTCGTCGGACCGAAACTTGATGGATTGCAAAGGAACATGAAAGGTTTATACTGGTTTAGGCCCTCGATATGAGGTAATACCCTACGTCCAGTTGTGGTGTATTTCCTTTGAGGTTTCTCTAGTGAGATTTCTTCTTCTGCCCTCAGGGGGCGCCCTGCCTCCCCTTATATACTAGGGGACAGGGTTACAAAGTAGGAATCCTAGTCGGACTACGTCCAAGGGATCTCCTTCTAGAGATATAACGTGCCTGACTAGGACTATATTTTCCCTGTTATACAAGGCTAAATCTGCCGAGTTCTATCATATCCCTAATTACAAGGCTAGTCTCATCCTCTGTCCAAGTGGCCCATATGCTTGTCATGAGGTACCCGGGGCCATGGCCTCCACACGATGGATCCAACAACAGGAGTCAATGGCATCACCTTCTCTCCTGGACAAGCCATCAACTTTGGGAGACTCGACTTCATCACCGACAAATTCGGCAACCTCACCCTAACGGACTCGGTTTCAGCCCAATCGGATAAGGGTCAAGCCAGCTTTGCACCAGTTGGCCTACTCAACATCGCGACGGTCGTCAATAACATACTTTAACAATATCCAAGACCAACAAGCCCTGGGACAACTCTCTTTTCTAGCATTTGACTCAGACACGGCCCAAAGCTGGCCAAGGTCGGATCTAGGGGAGACGAGGTTGTCCATCTCCCACTCTAACTCGACAATGCCGCAGGCATCTTCAATTCCAATCTGATGCGGCAAATCCAATCCTCTGAATTTTGACTCAGATATGGCCCAGAGCAGCTCAGGATCAGATATGGGAGGTTGGGGTCATCATCACGCCACTACACTACTCCGAGACCAACTCCCAGTCGGACAATAGCTCAGGAAGATTCTCTCCTCCGTGCGAGATCTTTATGGCGTCAAAGGGGTCTACTCCAACACAAGATGCGCGCTAACTACATGAACAACAAGAGGAAGAGGCTCGCTGACTACATGAGCTAAAGGAGGAAGAAGATCGATGTCTACAGGCCGACCGGGACCCTCGCAACCATGATTTGCACAAGACCGGCCGAGTAGCACAGCAGGAAATCCTCCAAACCAGGGTGGGCGACCACGATGTCTTCATTACACCCCAACAGAATGTTGTGGCCACTGCTACACTCCTGGTTACCCTGCAGCTGGGCCCTGATCACCAGGCAACGCTAACTATTGCTAAGATCAAGGCTATGATAACAGTAGCAGCATGCCAGGAACGCCAGTAATCTAAAGACACGCTTATCCCATCTAACAAGATGACTTTAGACGTTGCGACATCATCAACTGTGGCGCGACGCTAAGAAGTAGGGTTCAACCAACACCACTCGGAGTCCAACCGCACATCATAAGGCCACAACCATGATCGACAGCTGTATTAGCACGACGGGCACTAGGACAACCGCGATTCCTGAGAATGGCTACGACGAGATCTCTGTCATGGCATCAACGCTCGATGCCGAGAACGTGAGGAAGATGAACGTCGCCGACTGGATGACGAGCACAATCGTTTTAGTCTCCATCACGAGCAATTCCACCACCGTAGTCGGAGCCGTAGTCCAGCCTTCTCGCATGAGGTACAACAAATTGATTGGCCATCAGGCTTCAAACCGACTGGCGTAGAAATGTACGATGGCAAAACCAACCCAGAATCTTGGATGGCGGTGTACACCATGGCGATCGGAGCAGCTAGAGGTGACCATAAATGTATGGCAAACTATCTCCGTGTTGCCCTATCTGACTCGGCACCGACGTGGTTAACGGGGCTTCCCAAAGGGTCTATTGGCTCCTGGGAAGAACTCCATGAGTGCTTCGTGGCCAATTTCCAAGGAACATACGAAAGGCCAGCGTCCGAGTATAATCTATACTAGTGCCATCAAAGGAAAAATGAGTCTCTCTAGACTTCATCAAGCACTTTTCCAAGAAGAGGAACTCTATCCCCAAGATCAAGGACAAGGTGGTCATTGCTCCCTTCCGCAAGGGAGTCAGGGACATGCCGTTTATCGCCAAGTACACTCGAAAGCCGCCCAACTTTGTCAAACCTCTATTCGACATGGCCAACAAGTATGCTAATTCAGCCAACGCAGTTGTTGAGGCACTCAATAACAAGTCCCGATAGAAGGAGCGACAAGAGACGGACAATGCGGCCTCATCCAATGCCGGGACCGACAAGTGCAAGTCAGAAGACATTGTGGAGACAGTTGACCGCAACCGACCATGACCCTGTAGGGCGGACGACTACCAGAAAGTCATGAACGGACCATATCCTTTCCATCCAAAGGGGAAACATGCGGCCAAAAATTGCTTTATGCTCAAGAAATTTGTCACCGAGCAGATATCTACATTCATCAAACCAAAAGTCAAGGACAAGCCGGACTCAGGCCCAGCCGGTGATTATCAAGATCTCCAGCTGAGCTCAACCATATATTTGGAGGGCCGTCAGCATACGAGTCCAAGCGCAAGCAGAAGCTATCCACACGTGAAGTAAACTTAGTCTCCACTGACGCCCCCCAATATCTACGGTGGTCCGAGGTGGCAATCATGTTCAAATGCACGGATCACCCTGACTGAGTGGCACACCTAGGACGTTATCCACTCGGCCTGGACCCTATCATCAAGAACGTTAAGCTGAAGAAGGTACTAATCAATGGAGGAAGCGCTCTCAACATTCTCTTCACTAAGACACTCGATGAGATGAAGATACCTCCATCTGAGTTACGGCCAAGTACAACTCCCTTCCATGGGGTAATGCCCGGCCTCTCTTCAACACCACTTGGCCAGATCACTCTGCTGGTCACCTTTGGCACACGGGAAAATTTTCACACAGAAAACATCTGTTTCGAGGTCACTGATTTCAAGGCAGCCTACCATGCAGTACTCGAATGACCAGCACTCACCAAGTTCATGGCGGTTCCCCGCTATACATAGATGATGCTCAAGATGTTTGGACCAGTAGGAGTACTCTCCCTACGCAGCGACGTCAAGCAAGCCTTCACCTGCGACAAGGAGAGCTATGAGTTAGCCCAATTGCACGAAGCTGCAGTCAGACGGAGCAACATTTGACTAGCAGCAACAACTTCAAAGGAGGACAAGGAAGTCCCGGCAAAAAAGGCGGCCAAGTCGGGAATTTCAGTGGAGTCAGAAACAAAAAAGATCCCCCTGGACCCTTCTGACCCAACCAAGATGGTGCTTGTCGGGACTGAACTCGACCCCAAATAGGAAGAAGAGCTCATCACCTTCCTCTAGACGAACAGGGATATGTTTTCTTGCAAGCCTTCCGATATGCCTGGTATACCAAGGGAGGTGATGGAGCATTCCCTCAACATCAAGTCAGACGCCAAACCAGTCAAATAGAGACTACGGTGATTCGCACAAGACCGTAAAGATGCTATCCGCGAGGAGATAACCAAGCTCCTCGTAGCTGGGTTTGACTATACCGACTTAAACAAGGCGTGTCCCAAAGATCCATTTGGTCTACCTAGGATAGATCAGTTGGACGATTCAACTACGGTTTGCGAGCTACTCCGTTTTCTTGACTGCTACTCGGGATACCATCAAATCAGCCTTAAGGAGGATTGCCTAAAGACATCTTTTATCATGACATTTGGTGTATACTACAATATCACTATTCTGTTCGAGTTAAAAAACGCTGGTGCAACATATGAGTGTGCCATCCAGCGGTGTCTTCACACTCAAACTCGAGTGGAACGTGGAGACATATGTTGATGACGTGGTAATTAAGACCAAGCTCAAAGGTGACCTCATCACTGACTTAAAAGAAACTTTTCAAAACCTTCCAAGATTCAAGATGAAGCTGAACTCGGAAAGGTGCATCTTCGGAGTACCTTCGGGAAAACTACTCGGTTTTATCGTTTCACATCGAGGCATATAGGCAAACTCGGAGAAGATCAATGCAATCATGAATATGGCTCCCCCGACTACCTAGAAGGACATAGAGAAGCTGACCCACTACATGGCGGCACTCAGCCAATTCGTTTGCCGACTAAGCAATCGGGGCATGCCCTTTTTTAAGCTCCTGAAGAAAGTTGCCAATTCCCAGTGGATGCCCAAAGCCCAACAAGCGTTTGAAGACTTCAAGAAGTTTCTCACATCACCACCCGTGTTAGTATCACCAATGCCCCAAGAGCCGCTCATGCTATACCTTGCGGCAACTACTCAGGTGGTTAGCACGGTTCTGGTCATCGAGCGCGAAGAGTCTAGACATATCCAAAGAGTACAACGACCAGGCTACTTCGTCAGCGAAGTCCTAGGTGAATCCAAGATGCGATATCCCCAAGTCTAGAAGCTGTTGTATGGATTACTCCTCACTGTCTAGAAGCTAGCGCACTATTTTCAATCACACCAAGTAACAATAGTAGCGTCATTTCCACTCAGAGATGTTTTACATAATCGCGAAGCCACCGGCAGAATCTCTAAATTGGCACTCGAGCTGATGGAGTTTGACATAGTCTTTCAACCATGGATAGTAATGAAGTCTCAAGCACTCGCTGACTTCGTGCTGAGTGACCAGAAGTTCAGTCAGCTACACCTGCCGACAAACTTGAGTACTGAAAAATGTACTTCGATGGTTCTCTACGGATTGGCGGAGCTGGAGCTATTGTCGTGCTGACGTCACCTAGTGGAGAAAAACTCAAATATGTTCTTCAAATTCACTTTCCAGCATCCCACAACGTCGCCGAGTACGAAGCACTCATCCATGGGCTCCCTATCGCCATATCGCTCTGTATCCGACGGTTGGTGGTTTGTGGGGATTCCCAACTTGTGATGAACCGAGTAATGAAGGACTAGACGTGCCTGGACGATAACATGGCGGCATACTGTCAAGAAGTGCCAAAGTTGGAGAACAAATTTAGTGGACTAGAAATCACATACGTTTTGCACCAATACAATGAAGCCACAGATAAGCTAGCCAACATGGGATCCAAGTGTGAGGTGGTCCTGACTGGAGTTTTTGTCGAGCAATTATTGGAGCCATCGGTCAAGAGAAAGCTTGATCCCATGCAATCAGTGGTTGAGCCTGCACCAGAACCAATGGAAGTGCTAATCATCTCTCAAGACCAGTGGACTCCAATCATCCGATTCCTACTAGAAGATGAGCTCCCTAATGATCGCAACGAACCCGAGCAAATTAAACGTCGGAGCAAGAACTTTATCATAGTCGGAGAAGACTTATATTGTTGAAGTGCATCCGGAGTCCTCATGCGCTATGTCACACCTGAGGAGGGAAAGTAGATACTGCAGTCAATCCACTAGGGCATCTATAGCAACCATGCTGCATCAAGAACGTTAGTTGGCAAAGCTTACAGACAAGGTTTCTTCTGGCGACTACGGTTACCGACACCAAAGACGTAGTTCGGATATGCGAGGGATGCCAATTTTTTGCTCGGCAAACACATCTACCAGCTTAAGAGTTGCAGACTATCCCAATATCTTGCACTTTGTAGTCTGAGGGCTTGACATAGTCGGGCCATTTAAAAAGGCATCAGGAGGGTTCACACATTTATTCGTCGCTGTGGACAAGTTCACAAAGTGGATCGAGGCAAAACCCATTACTACCATCACCGCAGCTAGGGCAAAAGACTTCATCATGAGTATTGTCTACCAATTTGGAGTCCCCAATCGCATAATAATGGACAATGGCACTCAATTCATGGGTGGCATCTTTCAAGATTTCTACGACGAGTTCGGCATCAAGATATGTTATGCTTATGTGGCTAACACACGGAGCAATGGGTAGGTCGAGCATGCAAATGGCATGGTCCTACAAGGTACCAAGACCAGAGTGTTTGAGTGACTACGACCATATGGAGGGCGGTGGGTACAAGAACTCCCATCTGTTCTCTGGTCACTTTGAACCATGGTTAGTCGGGCAATAGGGCAATCCCCTTTCTTCTTGGTCTATGGTGTCGAGGCCGTGTTACCTACCGAGTTGGAGTTCAGATCTCCACGAGTCCGGGCCCGCTCTGATGACAAATCAAATGAAGACCGACTAGTTGAGCTAGATCAGTTGAAGGAAGCAAGGGACAAAGCTACAATCTAGTCAGCAAGATATCTTCAAGGGCTGCGTCGTTATCATAGTCATAATGTTCGTGGCCGCGCCTTTTTGGTGAGCCATCTTGTATTAAGAAAAATACAGACCGACAAAGATAGTCACAAATTATCTTCATTATGGGAGGGGCTGTTCATTATTGCTTAGGTGACACACCCGGGGTTTACCGACTGAAGAATGAAGATGGAACCCTGATCAACAACTCTTGGAATATAGAACAACTAAGTCTTTTCTATACCTAAGCATTGTATTATGATCCATTCATATATATGAATAAAGTTTTTTACTCTGACTCACTACGCTGATTGTTTCCAACCAGTAGTGAGTCGGGGGCTACATGATGATATCACATCTTTTGTTATTGTTCAAACCAAATTCAACTCTATTCTTTCTAAGTCACGAAGTCTTATAACGATTGTGCTAACTTATACCGAGTATAGTTCTAGTGGGATAAACACTGTTTAAGTTAATCCCTATCGCTTGGTATGTTTAGCTAGTCGGATAAGTCTAATGACGACTAGATAACTCAAGTACTTAGTCAGATTTTTGCAAAAACATAAACACATACATTCACAATATATATAAACTGCAAGTGTTTTTACACGCATATCCAGAGTACTTAAGAGTTTCTTTTATATGTTGGCAGTACAGTCACAGCGGAAGTTCCTTAGCTATTGCCTTGGCAGTCAGGTTGGCCGAGTTCATCAGTTCTAATGCCTACTCTAGAGTTGTGCCATTAGCAAATCCCTTACCGATCGCCTCAATATCCACTCGGGAATAGAGGGTCTTGGTCATGGCGAGGGCCTAGATAATACCCAGGGTGGCATGCTTTGTTGCGTATGTCTTCAAGATCACCGGAGCTGCTTGAAGCCGCAAAAGTAAGTGAGCTGGTGTGCTAGAATTGGTGTCAGCCTCCTCCTACTGCATGATATCTAGAAGAGACTTGGTAGAATCCACGATGGCATTGCACAAGTCTTCAACTGCTTTGATGTGCTTGCCGAAGGAGTCAAACTGCGACTGTATTAATCTTGTAGTCTGTCAC
The DNA here is from genome assembly GCA_003991445.1 of Oryza meyeriana var. granulata. Lineage (NCBI taxonomy): Eukaryota > Viridiplantae > Streptophyta > Magnoliopsida > Poales > Poaceae > Oryza > Oryza meyeriana. Next base: position 127,942 of record RYFJ01002333.1, read on the forward strand.
ACAAAGGCATGCTATAAGAATACCTAGCAACTCAGCCAATCAGTACTCAGAAGCAGACGAGCAATTTACCTGCAAACTCAGTGTCAACCTTGGATTTTGCCTTCTCAAGGTCCTTCAGCTCTTTCCTCAGGCGCTCAAGCTCTAGGGACTGGTTACGTATGGTGGTCTCATGTACTACAGTCAGCCGTATGCATGGATCAGCAATGCAAAAGATGCTACAAGGAACTACTCAGGAGACAATAGATCCTGCCCCAGATGGTCCCTATTTTCTCGTATTTCTCGTCGTGAAGCTCGTTCACTGCAGTCTTTAGGCAATTTTCCCTCTCCTTGCTAGTGAGTTGGAGCTCATCCTTCTCGGCCTAGAGAAGAGTGAGTTGTGCAATATGAGGAGTGAGCCTGGCAAATGCCCGGCTCATCTTCTCAGACCGAGAAGTGATTTTCTGCAACAAGAAAATCCATTATCAACATGACAATACAATTGGCAACAACAACTGAGTCAAACCCAGTCAGATTACTCACCTGGACCTGCTGCGAAGCCTTGATAGTGGCTTCGTACAACTTGATCCTCTCCTTGTTGGCGGCCTCCTCATCTAGAGTCAGAGAATCCACACTTCCATCTGGCCTGGGAGGGTTGCGTGGTGGAGCTCCGAGATTGGGTTGGCCACCTTCTTTAGACGAAGGCGAAGACGATGGAGAAGGAGTTGGTTGCCTTGGATCTGCAGGAGGAGCTGGTTTAGCAGCGGGCTTGCCGGCTGGCTTTGCAGTGGGCTCGGCAACTGGCTCTGTGGCTTCCCGGCTAGGTGAGGTTGGCTGCTTAGCTGAGTGCACTGCTTCGCCTTCAGGGGCTGGGGGGCACTCGGCTCAGGTTGTGGTGCCTCAACCTCAACCTCAGCAGGGGCTGGGTCGGTGACGGGGGTTGGTGGCGTAGGCCTCTTGGGATCTGCATCACTTGGCTTCTTGTAAATTCACAACAGCATTCAAGATATTGCAATTTGCTTCAAACTACCTGAAGACAGAAGACTACATACCTCTTGAAAGTCTTGAACCTCAATCCCTGTGTATCACGGGGGGACGTAGTTGGGGAGGAGCCCAAAGGCTTATTGCTTGAAGCTGCATCAGCCGGCGCTGGGCCTGAAGGTGCAGCGTGGGGTGGTGGGCAGCTTGGGGCATTCGGCACTGCACTCGGGGCAATCGGCTGTGTCAGTGGTGCGGTTGGTGTTGTAGTTGGGGCCAATGGGGCCGCAGCAGGTGCTGAAGTTGCACAACCGGCGTCCCTGATCTTTGGACCGCATAACGCCTTAGTCGGCGTGTGCTTATGTCACACCCAGAATTTTCATCCAAAATTTGGGTGCTTTATTGTGTGTAAATCCTCGTCTAGGAATCAACCGAGGCACACAAATGACAAAGTTGATAACAAAGTAAATGTCTTACAAACTCGAAAGTATTTATTACAGAGGCGAATGGCACCTCTCAAAATATTAAAGGTCTAAGCAGCAGAAATAAACTACGAAATAAACGATGGCTCCCACTCCACACGCACTTGACCAGGCTCCTGCTCAGTCCTCCTTGCTGTAGTCCTCCTCTGATGATGATTGTTGATTGAAGGTGAGGACATGAAAGACTCCGCAAGCCACACAGCAAATATGCAAGTGCACAGATTTCCAAAGAATGGCATAATATGACTCAAGTTGCATAAATAGCATTTAATAAAGCATTTAAGAAAGTATTAAATCAGTAATCATTAATTAATATTAACCAACACTATACCACTCTCCAAAGCAATACAGGCCCAACCACTCCAACCTGGAGCTATCAATATTCCACCATTCATTATTAAATTAAGGTAGTGTGAGACTAATCACAGAAAACATTGCTAGGCCCGCCCATTAACCATGGGCACGGCTATTCGAATAATTTTACTTTGGCCAAAGGTGTACCAATTTACCCACAAGACACAATTCCACAACACGTCACCGTGTGCCTTAATACCACCATGGTACCTCAGAAAGAAGTGACAGGACCCTCCATGTAACCCGCACAACAAGAGTGCCACCCACTCGATCACTAGTCTCCAGTAGGGTTGATCAGGTTCTTAGACAAGGAGACGATCCAACGCCCAAAACATGGACTTATTGACACAACCATGGTGGTCTTATTAACATAGCCACAACACACCGTGGGGCCTCCGGTTGAACGGATCACACTTTAGTTCCTGCCATTACCCATTCTGGCTTGTGGTTAGCACGGGTATTGCTTCACAACAAGTAGTCCGTGAAGTAGTCCTTAAGTGTCTTCAGCACCACTAGCAACAACCACAACCCCTGTGCTCACAACGGACCATTTAGTCAAATTTTAGTGGACCATATCATTAACCTCACACGACCATAGTCGTGAACTGAATCATCATTTCATGTGTACTAAATAGTATAAGCAATGTTCAGGTGACAACCCAATAGTGATACTATAGTTTCTAAGCATGTCTAAGTAGGACCCTAGAATTATTCTAACTAACCAATAATTAAGGCTAGCTAGTCACATTATTCCCATAGGTACAATGTCAGTTAATCAAATCGATAAGGCCATAATCAAAGATAAAGGTTTTCCCTCCAGATGACATTATAAAAATAAATGCATAGTTGAAGGAAATGTATAGCTTAAAACATAGGTACAATATGCTCAAAGGTGTTGAGGCATCTGTGTGACATGCCTTGCTGCTCAGCAAGCATTTCAGAACTCTCTTCGCAAAATCCCGACTCTTCCGAAATGTCAGCGGCTAAAGACAATAAGAAAAACGAGTAAAACAGTACATAAGCACACATCAATAGTACAATATTATATTTTAATTGGATAGATCGCCCCAAAAGGTTCGGATGAATTAGTTATGAATTTTAGAAGTTTTAATCCTTTTAAAGCCTATTAAAAGAATTAAACTGATTTATGACGTTATTTATGATTTATTTTAATTTAGGAAAAAGATTTATGGTGTCAGCACCGAGTCAAAGGGCGGTTGACACCCGAGGCCCACTGGTCAAAGAGAGAAAGGCCTGGGTTCACGGTAGACCGGGTCTAACGAGGGTTCACAGGGATCCAATGGCTTAGATTTAAAAGAGGATGATCGGACGACTTAGATTGATCTAGGGCTTTAAGGTAGATCGGATGGCTGAGATCTAACCGATCATAGATCGGATGGCTGGAATCTAATCTAAAGATCCAACGGCTGAGATTGATCCTGATTGGATCAGCCTACGGTGCTGAGGTGGAGCTGAGCTGGCATCTACACGGCATCCACATCGGCGACCACGTCGGCAACGGCGACGGTGGCTCGGGAACCGATGGTCGACGGTGAACGGCGGCACGGCGAGGACACAGACGGGTAGAGAGGAGGACGGCGATGCTCACCGAGGCAAAACTAATGAAGAATGGTGACAGGATTGACCGGCGGTGAGCTTTTGCGGTGAAGCTCCTCAGGTCCTCGGCGGCGACAAGGATCCGACGGTCTCCGACAGCTGGGAGGTAGGGGCCTAGCTTCCTTGCAAACTGGTGGTGCTAATAGAGGTAGAGGCGAGCACTAGTGATGGCTAGGACGACGGCAGCACTCCACTGGAACTCAGCGGCGGTGACGAAGCGGATGGTTACGGTGCTTGGGCACTTGGGGCTAGAACGGGCTCGGTTGATGGTGGAAAAAGAGAGAGGGGTGCCGGGGAGTGCTTTATATAGCCGAGAGGAGTAGATATCGGCTCGGATACGGCGCGGCGGCAGATTAGGGTTTCTTCGGAGTCTTGGAGCTCTACAAGCTCTGATAGACGGTGATCCCGTGCTCTAGCCTCCACGATTCTTGGGGGGGGGGGGGGAGGACGAGGAGGTTGAGGGGATCAAAACCCCTCAACTAATTCGAGAATTGGGCGCGTGAGGAAATCGAATCGACCTCGGATTTGATTGCGGCACCGGTGTGGACTCAGGCTTGCCGAAGATGACGGATCCGATAGGTGGGGCCCACCTGTCGGCAAAAGGAGAGAGGCGCTGGCGCACGTTGGCCGTGGGCCGCCGATGCGCGCAGGAAAGGAGAGGAGAGACGGGGATGGGCCGGATTCAACCAAGGAATAGGGAATGGGGTTTTTAATTGATTTTTATTTTATTTAATTACTGTAAAGATTTTTTTATTCACTAAAATTACTTTCCTTGCTCAATTAATTCCTAGAAAATTGCAGGTGGTAAAGTATTGAGCAAAGTATTTTCTAAAATTAAATCCATGCCAACTTTAGTTGAGAATTTTATCTGATTTTAATGTTTTCACTCCTTGATGCTTTTAAAATAATTTCTAAAATTATTTTTTCACACAATTAATTCAATTGGGGAATTTCAGGGTGTTACGAACCTACACCCTTAAACAGAATCTCGCCCCGAGATTCAGAAGATCAGGCGAAGAGATGTGGGTGAGCAAACTTCAATTCATCTTCGCATTCCCATGTTGCTTCTTCTTCCAAGTGATTGCTCCACTGTACTTTACAAAACCTTATCACCCGGTTCCGAGTGTTTCTCTCACTGGTCTCTAGGATATGGATAGGCTTCTTGACATAAGTTAAGTCTTCATGAATCTATATCTGTTCCGGGTCAGCTTCTTCGGTCGGTACTCGTAGACACTTCTTCAACTGGGACGCATGGAAGATATCGTGCACCCCAGTCAAGGTGGGAGGCAACTCTAGTTGATAAGCAACTTCTCCTCTTCGACCCAATATCTTGTACAACCCCACATAATGCGGTGTCAACTTTCCTTTCGTCTGAAACCGGTGAACTCCTCGGAGTGGGGTGACTCGTAGGTACACATAGTCACCTTCCTTGAAACTGGGGTCTCTCCTACGATTGTCCGTATAGCTCTTTTGACAAGACTGAGCTACTTTTAGGTGTTCCTGTATAATCTTCACTTTCTCTTTTGCCTCTCGTAGAATGTTTGTCCCATGCACTCATCGTTCTCTAGTCGTTCCCAAAGTAGAGATGTGTGGCACTTCCATCCGTATAATGCCTCAAACGGGGCCATCTAAAGACTTGCCTGGCAACTGTTGTTGTAGAAAAACTCAGTATACGGTAGGCTTTTGTCCCAACTTCCACCGAAGTCAAGGGCACAAGCCCTTAACATGTCCTCTAGGATCTGGTTGACCCGCTCAGTCTGACCATCCGTTTGCGGGTGGTATGCGGTACTGAAGTTTAACCACGTACCCATCTCCTCTTGGAGTCTCTGCCAAAACTTGGAGGTAAACTGGCTTCCTCTATCTGACATGATCTTGCGGGGCACACCATGCAGACATATGATTTAGGCCATATACAATTCTGCTAACTTACTACCAAAGTAGGTTGTCTTGACTGGTATTAAGTGGGCTACCTTAGTAAGTCTATCCACCACTACACATATGGAGTCAAATCCTGATGCGGTCCTTGGCAATCCGGTGATGAAATCCATCCCACTTCTTCACACTTCCATTCAGGAACCTTGAGGGGTTGTAGTAATCGTGCGGGTCTCTAATACTCGGCCTTCACACATCGGCATAAATCACACACAACCACATATTCGGCTATTTCCCTTTGCATGCTAGACCACCAGAACATCTCCTTGAGGTCTTGATACATCTTGGCGCTGCCAGGATGGATTGAACACTAAGTACCATGGGCATCATCCACAATCAGCTTCTTCAGCTCCTTTTTGTCCGTTATGCAAATCCGTTCTCCGAACCATACAATACCTTGTTCATCTTCTAGAAACCCACTAGCTTTACCCTTTTTCATATTTTTCTTGATCTCTAGGATGTCTGGGTTGCTGCTCTGAGCTTCTCGGACTTGATCCACCAGGGTAGGCTATGCTTCCAAGGTTGCCACATAACCTTGACTAACTAATCCCAAATTTAGCCGTTCAAACTCTTCAAACAATTCCAAAGATAATTGTTGACCTTCCGCGGCATTGCAGTAACTCTTCTAACTAAGGGCATCAGCCACCACATTGGCGGTTGCCGATGAGGTAGTGTCTCCTGATCTTTAGGGCATGTACTATAGCTGCAAATTCCAAATCGTGGGTAGGATAATTATTTTCATGGGGTCGTAACTACCGTGAGGTGTACGCCACCACTCTTCCTTCTTGCATCAGTACACATCCCAAACCCTACCGGGCTGCATCACAGTGGACTTGAAAACCTTTCTTGGGATCTAGCATGATCAACACAAGCGCAGATACTAACTTCTTCTTCAGCTCTTGAAAACTCTACTCACACTGCGGAGTCCATGAAAATTTCACATCCTTCTAGAGTAAACGGGTCATGTGCTTCGCAATTCTAGAGAAGTTCTCTATGAATCGACGGTAGTATCCTGCTAATCCTAAGAAACTTTGGATCTCTATAGTTGTCTGTGGTTGTTTCCACTTGGTCACTGATTCCACATTAGTTGGGTCTACCGCAATTCTTCCGGCGGTGATGACATCTCCTAGAAACTGCATCTCCAGGAGCCAAAACTCACACTTACTAAACTTGGCGAGGTCAACCGGATTTGTGACACGGTTGATAACCAGAGGAATCGTGGTGCTAAGGTTGCAGGAATCGGATCTTCTGATCTGAAGCCGGATCGGTGTGTCGCGTTCCACCAAAAACGAAAGCTATCTATCTGACGGAAGATTGGGAACCCCGTTCCTCATCAAGTGGTATCAGAGCTTTAGGTATACCGTCAGGTTTGCAACTTACCCATAGTTGAGTGTTTTGCCTTCGTCCCATAGTCCACCGCCATACTTGTATTTCCTGTCCTACAACCATCCGCGCCATAGCCTTTGCATTTGTCAGTCGCAGAGTCCGTCGTGTTGAGTTTGTGTCCTAGGTCAAGGTCTTGTTGCTGGTTAGATTGTGTTTGAGTCCAGTTCGTTTGTTTTCCCCCACCGTTCTATCAAACCCTAGCCACAATCGCCAACTTTCCGCACTTTCTGTCCGTTTTGTCCTCTAATTCGGAGTCCGTTCGTAAAACAGGCATAACTTTCGCATACGAACTCCGTTTTCAGCAAACCATATATGTTTCGGAATCAGAAAAAAAATTTCGCATCCGTCTCTCCCCCCCTTTGGCGGGTTCAGCGATTCTATTTTGCCGTAAAACAGCCTGGAAGATCGTCTTTCCGAGCCCGCAAGCCTTTCTCGAATTTTTGGGCGCATCTTCTGAAAAAATTCCACAGGCCACGCCTTTCACTTGTTTGAGCTCAACTTTTCTGTGGTTTTTCCTGTGTGCTCCTAAGGCTAAAAGAAAGATCAAAAAAATAAAAAGAAAAAAGTCAAATTTTCCCAAAAAAAAACAAAGACAGCCCAAAAAAGAGAAAAAAGAGAGGGGCAAAAGAGGAACAATATTTAGAGGAGCACATAGAGAACACCAAGTTGAGCTGTGTTAGCGTGTGCTGTCTTGTGCCTTGTTTCTGGTACTTTTGCTGCTCATCATCCTTATTTTCCACCACCTTGTTTGTCACACACCTGTACTTGAACACCTTTAGGCCAGCAACGAGAACAGGTACTCGGGACTATAATTCAGCATTGCTATCTGTTACTGGCTTGTGTGCCACAAATACATATTTTTCTCTTTGTGTGCCTTCCAAGCTCCACATATTCTTCAGATCAGTACAGAAAAGATCCTTGCAACCTCGGTGCCACTGCCTTACAGGTATCCCGAACCAGCTGCCGGTTGTACCATCCACTGCTTGCGTTGGTAAGAACTTGGTAAGACCTCGGTAAGACGTGAGTGAGGGTGTGATTCCACCGACCCATAAATAGTTGATAGGGGTTTTATTTCATAACTAACCATGCCAAACGACGAGCCTGCTTTGAAAAGTGACTTGCAGGACCTGAAGGAGCAGATGCTAGCGGAGGTGGCCAAGCTAACGGATGTAGTCAGAACGGCCATGAAGGACGTCGCCCATTCGCTGAGAGCGTGGACAGGCGAGTGTCCACATTGACCGGGAAGGTTCAACAGCTTGAGGCCAACCATCCAGCTACCAACGATGACAACAAGGACGAGAATGACGACGTGATCCTCGACGAGGGTGTTGTCTATGGTGACGATGGTCTAGTTGATGCGAGGGCGACACGCGAGAACACTCTGCGTCAAAGACTTCACCGCAATCGCACAGGTATGGGAGGTAATCAGCGTAATCGTGGTAATGTTAATAATGATGATCCTTATGCGAAAATAAAATTTACCATACCATCCTTTTATGGAAAATATGATGCTGAGGAATATCTTGATTGGGAGATGACAGTAGAACAAAAATTTGCTTCCCACCTTGTACCTGATCAACATAAGGTTAGACAAGCTACTAGTGAATTTAAAGATTTTGCTATCATCTGGTGGCAAGAACTAGCTACTTTGCACCTACAACCTGAGTCATGGGATAGGCTCAAAGAAGCAATGCGTGATCGCTTTATTCCTCCTTCTTATAAACGTGATTTGCGTAAGAAATTGCAGCGCTTAGATCAGGGAAATATGTCTGTCCAGGAATATTATGCAGAGCTGCAAAAGGGCATGATACGTTGTGGGGTAGTAGAGGATCCAGAGGATAAAGTGTGTCGCTTTTATGGTGGATTGAGGCGTGAAATTCAGGATATTGTTGATTATAAAGAATTTACTACTACCAACCGTTTGTTCCAGCTTGCTATGCTTGCAGAAAAGGAATTACAGGGCCGACAACAGCAACGGAGCCGGAGTAGCAACTTCAGCAGCTCCTTCACACCCAAGACGACGACGCCGGCGCCGCCAACGAAACCACTCCCTTCGTCGAGTGCTCGTCCTCCACCACCAGCGAGCACACGTCCTTCAGCTCCTTCACCTTCGGTCGCCCGTACCATGGAATCTGATAAGGCTCGTTTGCCGGAGCCGACCAAGAGTGCATCATCTGTGGCTTCCACCGGACGCTCTTCTTCCATTCAGTGCCACCGCTGCCATGGACTTGGTCACGTGCAGAAAGATTGTCCTAGCAAACGGGCATACATTGCTACAGAAGATGGAGGCTACATTAGCACTTCTGATGTAGAGGAAGATATTGTTGATGAAGCTACCTCGGACGATGATCATGGTGGAGATGGCCTTTCTTTGAGCATAGACGACGCAGGAAACCATCGAGCCATCATTGTACAGAGAGTTCTCAGTACACAGATGGAGGAAGCAGAAAAGCTGCAACGCCACAACTTGTTTCAGATTGTCTTCGTCATTAAAAATCGGCGTGCACGAGTCATCATTGACGGAGGAAGCTGCAACAACTTGGTGAGTTCTGATTTGGTCAAGAAGCTTGGATTGACCACGCGACCACATCCACATCCGTACCATATTCAGTGGCTCAACGACTCGGGTAAGGCAAAGGTAACACAAACAGCCGGGTGTTTTTTCCCTTGGTACATACGCTGATTTGTAGATTGTGATGTGGTACCGATGCAAGCTTGTTCTCTCTTGTTGGGTCGTCCATGAGAATTTGATAATGATGGTACACACCATGGTAGAAGTAATAAATATACACTTATGCATAAGGGACAAAAAATTACTTTGCTACCTATGACCCCTGCACAAATTGTACAAGCTGATAGAGAGAGAGTTGCTAGTGAAGCTAAACAAGTTGATGCTAAACCTGAAAAACAGCAAGCAATTAAATTAAAAAGTCATGTTATGCTTGCCACTAAAACTGATCTTGCAGAGATTAATGATGTGTGCTATGCGTTGATATGCAAAGATGCTTTATTTTCCACTGATGCTATAGCTAGCACTTTGCCGCCTTCTGTCACTAACTTAATTGAGAAAATAAATGACAATGCATATAAACTTGAGTTGCCACCCGAGTTCGGGGTTAGTCCTACATTTAACATTACAGATTTGAAGCCATACTTGGGAGAAGAGGATGAGCTTGAGTCGAGGACGACTCCGTTTCAAGAGGGGGAGGATGATGAGGACATCACTCCTTTGGATGCACCCGCTGATCCTCCAACCGTTATGCAAGGTCCAATGACCCGAGCTCGAATGCGGCAATTAAATCTAGAGGTGAGCTCGTTCTTAAGCGATCCTTTTCATAGTTTTGAGAATAGATTGCTACCTAATGATGTTATTTTGCTTAGGAACATTGGAAAGGATCATGAAGCACTTGGAGAGAGGTGTGGAGGCGGAGAAGACCAGCAAGGACACCCAAGACAAGCCGGAGGCCCAGTCCAACTCGAGTTCGAGTCTGCCTCGGACTTCAGGAACAGCCTGCAGTAAAACGGACGCCCAGGACGCATACGGACTCCGTTTTCGACGATCCACATATGCATGGAAAGATAATTTTATAAGCTAATCAATGGCTTTGGTTTGACATCTAAATTCCACCGGAGTCAACAGAAATCGTCGAAACAAGTCAGCATCCAGAATCTGCCAGGGTACCGTCTTTTGGCCCGTTGGGCCGTGTATCGTCTTAGAGCCTGTTAGAGGGCGCGTCCAGGGGGTGTGACGACCCTTACACTATATATTCAGTAGCCATCACCCACGTTAGGTTTTGGGTTTTGCTTTAGATCAATCTGTATTAGAACAGTCGCCGTCATCGGTTGTGAAACCCCAACTTCGAGTGCTTAATCATTCATCTGCAATTGTCACTTTAATTGAGTTGCGTACTTTCGGGTTCTTGCTTGTGTTCTTCGTTTCGCAGGCAGGGATTAGCCTTCTTGGCGAGGTCAACCGGATTTGTGACACGGTTGATAACCAGAGGAATCGTGGTGCTAAGGTTGCAGGAATCGGATCTTCTGATCTGAAGCCGGATCGGTGTGTCGCGTTCCACCAAAAACGAAAGCTATCTATCTGACGGAAGATTGGGAACCCCGTTCCTCATCAAGAAGGAAACTCACTAGATTGGTGTTCGAGCCGTTTTCCGACTTGGAGTCGGAATCTGAGTAGTTGATCGGAGTAAGGATGACTCCGACCTCCCTAGATCCAATCTGGAGTGGCTCTAGGCCATGTCCAAACTGAACCGTAGGGGATCGGGTCTACCACGTGGGATATAGATCCGCGGCATCGCCGAGTCTACAAGGGAAATTGACGATCTCTCCCCCTCCTAGCCTGACCCGGGCCAGCTCGAGGCCAAGCACGAGTCGGACGCCGAAGGAGAGAGTTATCCTGAGACATGGACAGGTGGTAGATCGCCGCAGCAAATCGACGAGGGTGGCTGCAGCATCTTGTGGGCCGACTGGCGCGGAGTCGGCTGGTTCCTCGGCCGGTTGGATCAGGTCTGCGTCGGCCAAGGTGAGATTGCCAAACATGTCGGCGACGAAGTCGAGGCTTCCAAATGAGTTGTATCTCCAGGGGAGAATTTCCTGCCGTTGACTCTGGTTGCTGAATCCATCGAGCTTGTAGATGTAGATCTCACCGAAGCCCCTACTTGGCACGCCAACTGTCGATGTTTTACACCGGCAATATGAATACAGGGCTACTCGTCGGATCGAAACTCGGTGGATTGCAAAGGAACACGAAGAGGTTTATACTGGTTCAGGCCCTCGATGTGAGGTAATACCCTACGTCCAATTGTGGTGTATTCCTTTGAGGATGTGTGTTTGCTTCTATGAGCTTATGCCCTCAAGGGGCGCCCTGCCTCCCCTTATATACTGGGGGATAGGGGTACAAGGTAGGATTCCCAGCCGGATTACAGCCAAGGGTTCTCCTCTTAGAGATATAATCTACCCGACTAGGACTGTATATTCCTTATCGTACAAGGCAAAGTCTGCTAGGTTCTATCATATCTCTCATTACAAGGCTAGGCCCATCCTCTGTCTGAGTGGCCCATATGCTTGCCATGAGGTACCCGGGGCCCATGGCCTCGACAGAGTATAATTCATATTGGAAAAAGAACGAATAAGTTCTCTATGATCCTTACAATATTTGCTTTAATATGACGGGGTATATATTTCCTTAGAACATTTATTTTAATCGAGCATCAATGAATTCGAGGACATAACAAGAAAATCAAAAATTCTGTTTAAAAATAGATCTGAGAGCATGTAACAATTCTCATATGAAGTTTGTCATCATCCGACTTCATATAAAAGATTTATGATTTTTTAGTCAAATAGTATTGCTTCCATTTTGAATAAAAAATAAAACTAGATCTAAAAAATATTGAGACATACCGATGTTTCTCTCTCTACAGAACTAGATCCATATCAAACTAACTTAAAATACATAAAAACTACCAAGTCTAGCTAAATCATCATCATTGACGGATGAGTAAACACCATTTCTTAAAGATTGTATAAAAACTTTGGGCCAAATTAAGTTCCAAGTTGCCAATTAAAACTTGTAGATCTAGGTTACATATAAGAACACTATGAATGCAAAATCCACCAAATTGAAAACACAAATTTAGAAATAAACTAGATAAAGAAGGTAGGAGAACAAGGATAGAACCTTAGATACTAAAATCCACCAAAGATTTCGAGTTGAAAACCTTACCCCTATATTTTTGCTTAAATGAGAGAGAAAACTTGGGCTCCAGTGAACAGCCCAAGCTTGAAGATGGCCTTATATAGAGGGATTTTCAGATGGCTTGTTATGCGGGCCACCTGAGAAAGGCAGCGTGTAACATGGCCCGCCTGCAAAAACACTTGTATTTTCTCATGCGGCCCACGTTACGTGCCGCCGGCATTAAAACCAGGTGATGCATAACATGGCCCGCCTGTGAAAAGACTAGTATTTTCTCAGGCAGGCCACATTACATGCCGCCGGCATTAAAACCAGGCGGTGCATAATGTGGCCCACCTGTGAAAATACTACTGTTTTCGCAGGCGGTTGCACCACCCCCCTCCCCCCCGGTGGCAAACTAATGTTTTTACGACCTGCCTGTGTTTTCAAAGGATTGCAGCCTAGAAAAACCATTTTGTAGTAGTGCATGTTTCTCGCCTTAGAAATGTCCATTATGAAAACGTGGGAATTTCCTCATGTACATGTTTCTTTTCGTAAATGCCCGAAAACTTTGCATGTCAACATATTGGAACAATTGTTCAATACAAATGTGAATCACCAGAAGTTGGCAACTTTTTATTATATAACCATTTTTAAATAATATTTTAAAAATAAACCATGAGGAATTTTATTTTCATTATTGAGTCTTTTAGCCCTGTCAAAAAACTAACAGTGCCAACTAACATGATATATTTTCATAAGGGACTGTCTATTTCGCATTTGATGGAAAACACCCCCAAAATCTTGTAAATTTTGGACTGTTGGATCTGTTTTCTGATTCGTGTAGCTACAAGACTATAGAGGTCATGAGCCCTGGGTACCTCATGAGGAGCTTTGTGGCCACTCGGATAGAGGATGGGCCTAATCCTGTAATTAGGGATACAACAGGACTCGGTGTATATTAGTCTTAGTCGGGTACATTGTATTCTTAGAAGGAGATCCCTTGGTCAAGTCTAACTAGGATTCCTACCTTGTAACCTTGCCTCCTCGGTATATAAGGGGAGGCAGGGAGCCCCTTGGGGGCAAAACAACACAAGAGAGATCGACATACAGAATCTCACCAGAGAAACCTCAAAGGCAATATACCACAGTTGGAAGTAGGGTATTACCTCACCTTGAGGGCCTGGACCAAGATAAATTGTTTTATGTTCCTTTGCAATCCATCAAGTTTAGGTCTCACGAGTAGCCCCATATTATTATTGCTGATACAAAGCATCCACAATTGGTGCGCCAGGTAGGGGCTTTGTTGAGGTCATCTTCATCAAGCCTGATGGATCCAATCACCGGAGTCGATGCCATCAAGTTCTTCCAGTGGCAATGGGGTGCCTGATCTTCCGTTAGGTAAGGATAACTCTCGATTTGGTGGAGAATTGACACTCACGATCCAGCTTCTGATCACCAAGACCCGAACCCTGCAATCGCAGCACCATGACTCCTCTTGTTATCAACCGTGCACTGCCCGGTTGACCTCGCCACGAAGGCTAATCCCTGCATGCGAATCGAAGAACACAAGCAAGAACAAGGAAGATTGCAACTCAACTTGCAGATTAATGATTATACTCTCAAAGTTGGGGTCTCACAAACCGATAAATGGCGAAACTGTTCAAAGACAGAATAATCTAAACAAAACCCACCTCTAAACGATGACGGCTACTGAATATATATGAGTTAGGACGTCCTAGGGTTAACCCTAGGGCGCACACCCCTTGGGCTTAGACCACGACACAATTACAAGGCCCAAGGCCCAAGGCCCAAAATAGACTCGGATTGGAAGAGGTATGTATCTTGTTTCCACAATTCCGGACAGCTCAAGAGGAATTTTGATGTGGGACCAAAACCATCTGAAAGTAGACTCCATAAGCTTTCCAACAAGTACTCATGGGCCCCGAAAGTCCTTCTGGATCAGCGGCTAGGTCCGTTTGAAGTTGATACTATTAGGAGGCCCAAATCCGAATCCAAAACATGCAGAACTTCATCTCTTGCCTTCTATGGACCAAAAGTGACGTGGTGATGTAGGAGTAGACTTGGGTAAGGTGTTGGTTTGGTCTAGTGGTGGTTCTAGAGGGTGGTCCAGGTGGGCCTTGGACCACCCTTGATTTTGGCCCATACAGACCCTCCTTCCTTACAAAATGCCAGCCCAGTCCACTCCACAAGTATAACCCACTAGCTATAGTGTTGACTTTAGTTGATTTACGATGTTATGAGATATTATTTCCATATTTGTATTATATTTTGAGCAAATTTTATATATGTATGTTGAATTTGAGGCATCATGGAATTTTGGAGTGGGAAGTAGGACCACCCAATGAAAAATTCCTAGAGCCGCCACTGGTTTGGTCCCCAATCAACTTCTTTGATCATCCATACGTTCCTTGTACTTGGTCTCTTTCCCTTCACCCAAGCAAGTATCTCTACAAACGAGAACACACAAAACTCATGGTGCAGTAACGGCTGTTCAAATATATAACACATAAATCTTAAGTAGAAAGCATGCACCTTTAGTTGATAAATACATAAGGTAGCTATGGTCATATCCGAGCTAGTGATGTCCTCATCATCCTCCCCTTCTTAATTGGAAACCATTTGCAGTTTCGCCTTGTCATTAATCCTGATGAACATATCTTTATCTTTCACAACATAGGGTGAGGTAGTGTTGTGCATATGGTTGGATTCTGAAATTTTTAATACCACCTGATGGCAACGGGGTGCCCGATCTTCTGTTAGGTAAGGATAACTCTCTATTTGGTGGAGAATTGACACTCACGATCCGGCTTCTGATCACTAAGACCCGAACCCTGCAATCGCAGCACCACGACTCCTCTTGTTATGAACCGTGCACTGTCCAGTTGACCTCACCACGAAGGCTAATCCCTGCATGCGAATCGAAGAACACAAGCAAGAACAAGGAAGATTGCAACTCAACTTGCAACTTATTTAAACAACTAGAGGAACTAGATAGAGAATTATTTATACTCATGCGGTCCTCTAGACAAGATATGTCATTATGAAAAGGAGGTATATTAAAATTCGAACAAATGTATACTCTATGCACATTATATTCTCCTTTATTATCATAATTGCCAATAACATGAAAAATCACATGAGAAGGATATGGCAAATCAGATCTAGCAAATAATTTCTTCTCTAAATAATTAAGTGGACAAAGATCATCAAATTGAATATAGCCCCAAGTATTTAAAGAAGATAGCAATCTAATCTCTTCATTCTCACTAGCAATGTGAAGAACATGTCTAAATTCAAAACATTGTGGTTCAACAACATTACTAACATGTTCATTCACTAGTTGTGGCATGGATATAAGTAAAGCACTGCACAACTCTTCTTTATCACAAGAAATAGGAACCAAATCATCATGTGACAAAGGTAATTTAACACATGATTCTATTGGTGATTGCTCTAAACTAACATGATTAGTGGACATATATAGAATATCAGAATTGTCTATACCTTGAGTTAATGTAGCACCATTTCTGTTACCTTTGTTCTCATTTTCAAAAACTGTAGGTGCACTCTTAATTAAACCATCTTGAAACATGCATGGAACAACAGCTTTCTCTATGTCTTTCTTCTTGTCCTCATTACCTTGGCTCTTCTTAGATACCTGCATAGAAGTTTTACCTGAGGCCGGCGGTGGTGATGGCACTGCTGTAGCAGCAGCGGCAGGGGAAGAACACGTGCTCACTGGTGGTAGCACTATATGATTACACAAAGAAGGGAACGGCTTAGTCGATCCTGCGGTTGTCATTGTCCGTGGTGTGAAGGAAATGCCAAAGTTGCTCCGGTTCCTCTGTTGACGTCCTTGCAATTCTTTCTCTGCAAGCATAGCAAGCTGGAACAAACGATGGATAGTACTATTTTCCTTATAATCAACAATATCCTGAATTTCACGCCTCAAACCACCATAAAAACGAGCCATCTTATCCTCCTCATCCTCCTCTACCTCTGAATGCAACATTCCTATTTGTAGCTCCTGAAAGTAATCTTCTACAGATTTTTTACTTGGTCTAAGTGTTGCAACTTATTTCTCAAATCACGTTTGAAAGATGGGGTATAAACCTATTCCGCATAGCTCGCTTCAACCTTTCCCATGTGTCAGGTTCTAGCCCAGTTTTAACTAGTTCATTCCACCAGATAATAGCAAAGTCTTTGAACTCGCTAGTTGCTTGCCTAACTCCATGATTTTTAGGAACTAAATGGGAATTAAATTTCTGCTCTACGGTTATCTCCCAATCCAAATAAGCTTCAGGGTCATATTTTCTAGAAAATGAAGGCAAGGTAAATTTAACTTTAGCAAAAGGATCATCGTTACCTCGCCCTTGGCGGTCTCCTCCCATACCTTGACGATTGTGGTGAAGGCGTTGACGTAGTCGTGCCTCTTGTGTCGCTCGCCGGTCAACCTCTCCATCATCATCATACATCTTGTCCTGGTTGGCATCATCTCCGGAGGATGGCAGATGGGTCTCCAATTCATCAATCCTCCTAGCCAGCGTGGCTACTCGTCTGTCCAGACTTTCAAGCGTGTGGTTTATGTTCTGCTTGGCAAGAGCAGCATTGACCCCCTCTAGAATGGTTTCATTCAGCCCCTTCATCATCTGGTCCATGTAGCCTTGCATCTCGCTGCGAAGAAGGCACTCTAAGATTTCATCGTCAGTCCCTGGCATTGTTAGCAAGAAGACAGAGAAAACACAAAGGAAATATCCCTATCAACTACTACTATGCAAGGATAGTGGACACTCGCAAATGGAAGCACCTTACCGAGCTCTTACAAGGTTCTGAGAGTAGCGAGCAAAGGATGGTACAACTGGTGGCTGGTTTGTGATACCTTGAGGGCATGATCCAGCAATTGCTAGGGTCGAGACTGTGCTGACCAGAAGTATATATGTGGAGCTTGGGAGGCCCAAAATGTTAGTGGCACACAATTCAATAACAGATAGTAATGCTGAATAAATATCCAAAGCACTTGTCCTACTTGCTGGCCTAAACGTGTTCTAAACCAGATGTGATAAAACAAGGGAGACAAACAAGTATGAAAGGACAGCAGCAAGGAAAAAGGGACAAGGCAAAAAATACAGCACAAAACAACACACAGCTGGCTCCCTGGTGTGTCCTACCTACTCCTCTCTTTTTTTTCTTTTTTTCTCTTCTTTCACACCTTTTTTTATTCTTCTTTTATTTTTTTGATATTTTTTCATCAACTAGGAGCACAGGAACAACAACCTCAGGAGGTAGCAGCTCAGTCTAATATAAGGTGTGGCCTGTAGAAATACACGAGCATGCTTTAAAAATCGTGCTAAAACTTTGGAGTGCGAATACCCAATTTTCCGGCCTGAAATTTGCAAAACTAAAGACAAAGTCGGGGAGAAGTGGATGGGAATTTTTTTCTAGATGTCTGTAGACTATTTATTTGCCTAATTCCGAGTTCGTATGCAAAAGTTATGGTTGTTTCAAGGAAGGTCCTTCATATCAATGTATTGGTGAAGGCTGATTCGGAATCAGGTGGTGAAACCGAGGATGATATGGTGGCGGTGGCTGCTGGGGAGGTGGATGGAGATGTAGGGTGATCAAAGGACGTGATATAAGACACTAAAACAGAACACACAACGACCAATACTTGCACAACATGGTTAGTATATAGGAAAACAAAGACAATGGTGGTGATGCCTAGGGTTTGTGGGATGCGGCGGATGGATCACGAACTGGACTCAAACACAATCTAAGCCAGCAACCGAACTTGACCTAGGACACAAGCTCAACACTACAGACTTTGAAACAGAATTATGCAAAGGCTAAACATTGTTGTAGGACAGGGAAAAACCTACGACTACCAATTTTGTATTTGTGGCTTTTCTAGACTCTAGCTATAGGAAACAAAGATTGAAACAGGACGAAAAAGATGACACCTAATAGGCAACCTTCGCTCTGATACCACTTGATGGCAACGGGGTGCCCGATCTTCCGTTAGGTAAGGATAACTCTCGATTTGGTGGAGAATTGACACTCATGATCTAGCTTCTGATCACCAAGACCCGAACCCTGTAATCGTAGCACCACAACTCCTCTTGTTATCAACCATACGCTGCCCGGTTGACCTCGCCACGAAGGCTAATCCCTGCATACGAATTGAAGAACACAAGCAAGAACAAGGAAGATTGCAACTCAACTTGCAGATGAATGATTATACTCTCGAAGTTGGGGTCTCACAAACTGATAAACGGCGAAACTGTTCAAAGACAGAATAATCTAAGCAAAACCCACCTCTAAACAATGATGGCTACTGAATATATATGAGTTGGGACATCCTAGGGCTAACCCTAGGGTGCACACCCCTTGGGCTTAGCCCACGACACAATTACAAGGCCCAAGGCCCAAAATAGAATCGGACTAGAAGAGGTATGTGTCTTGTTTCGATGATTTCAGATAGATCAAGAGGAATTTTGACGTGGGACCAAAATCATCTGAATGTAGACTCCATAAGCTTTCTAACAAGTACTCATGGGCCCTGAAAGTCCTTCTTGATCAGCAGCTAGGTCCGTTTGAAGTTGAAGCTATCAGGAGGCCCAAATCCGAATGCAAAACGTGCAGAACTTCATCTCTTGCCTTCTATGGACCAAAAGTGACGTGGTGATGTAGGAGTAGACTTGGGTAAGGTGTTGGTTTGGTCCCCAATCAACTTCTTTGATCATCCATGCGTTCCTTGCGTTTGGTCTCTTTCCCTTCACCCAGGCAAGTATCTCTACAAACGAGAACACACAAAACTCATGGTGCAGTAACAGCTGTTCAAATATATAACACGTAAATCTTAAGTAGAAAGCATGCACCTTTAGTTGATAAATACATAAGGTAGCTATGGTCATATCCAAGCTAGTGATGTCCTCATCATCTTCCCCGGGCAAACAATCAATCAAACTTGGTGACCTCATCCTGACCGACTTGAATTCGACCAGATCATCCAGGAGCCAAGCCGGCTTCGTGCCAGTTGGCCTACTCAGCGCTGCAGCTGTCTTCGGCGACCTGCTGCGGTGATTCCATCGATCCATGAGTCTAGGAACAACTCTTTCTCCCGACGTTCAACTTGGACTTGGCTTTATGATGAGGACATCACTAGCTCGGATATTACCATAGCTATCTTATGTATTCATCAACCAAAGTTGCATGCTTTCTATGTAAGATTTACGTGTTATATATTTGAACAGGCGTTACTGCACCATGAGTTTTGTGTGTTCTCATCTACAGAGATACTTGCTTGGGTGAAGGGAAAGAGACCGAGAGCAAGGAACGTATGGATGAACAAAGAAGTTGATTGGGGACCAAATCAAGACCTTATCCAAGTCTACTCCTACATCACCACGTCACTTTTGGTCCATAGAAGGCAAGAGATGAACTTCTGCACGTTTTGAATTCGGATTCGGGCTTCCTGATAGCATCAACTTCAAAAGGACCTAGCCGCTGACCCAGAAGGACTCTCGGGGCCCATTAGTACTTGTGGGAAAGCCTATGGAGTCTAATTTCAGATGGTTTTCGTCCCACATCAAAATTCTTCCTGAGCTGTCCAGAATAATCAAAACAAGACACGTACCTGTTCCAGTCTGAGTCTGTTTTGGACCTTGGGCCTTGTAATTGTGTCGTGGGCTAAGCCCAAGGGGTGTGCGCCCTAGGGTTAACCCTAGGATGTCCCAACTCATATATATACAGTAGCCATCATTGTTTAGAGTTAGGTTTTGCTTCGATTATTCTACCGGACGTTCACCTGGACGGCGCCTGATGGGACCGCGAGGAGGTTCAAGCTCAATGAGGCCGTGGCGAGAAGGGAATGCGAAAGCTTGCTCCGCGCCACCATTGCCTGGTCCAAGGGGATTCGGGTATGATTCTTGTGGTGGAGTCCTGGTGGTCTTCCTGTTCTGACGTCTGACTCCGTTCTTGACTTGTTCTCTCCCTGAGCAGAAGCTTGTTGATCGTAATGAGGAGATGACCGGGATCCTGGTCGAAATGGCCCCCCATCTCTCGGAATTAGAGCAGCTCCGAGAGCGCCACGCGGGGAGGGAAGCCTGGCTGAAGGATGCCGCCACCTAGCTCAGGGATGAAACTTGGGCCCAAGCCAGGAAGATTAGAGGTAAATCCCCCGAATGCATCTTCCCGACTGAACCATTGATGTATTTCTCCAGCTGTGTTGTTCCCGACTGCCTAGTTGTGTCATGGCTGCAAGGTTGAGTTCTTGACTAATTTGTTGTGCAGCCCTCGAAGCCGAGTTAAAGACCCGAACAGAGAGGGAAGCCCAACTGAAGGAGGCCGAGGAAGCCAAGGCCGAGCTTGAGAAGGACAAGGCCGACCAGGCAAAGGCCAACGCCGAGCTCGAATGGGAGAAGGCCGAGTTAAAAGAGGCCACCATCAAGCTCGGAGAAGAAAAAGCTAGACTGGAGAAGACCGTGGCCAAGTGGGAGGCCGATTACGTGAGTAAGTCTCCACCTCGACAAGGATCTTAACCAATCCTTTAATTATTCCATCTGCAGCCGTGCCTAACAAGTTTACTTGTCGGTGGACCCGGGCAGACCTCGGAGCCAATGCCCAGGCCTAATATCAGTTTTATGCAGAGGAGGTAAGGGTTATCAGGGAATCACGGGAGTCCCTCGTCGGGTCCATGAAAGGGTTCCTTGATCTGATGGATCCCCGCCCTATGGGAACCAGCTGCAGCCGAATCCCCCAAGTGGAGGCGCGTCTTGAGGATGCACCGAGTGCCCTAAAGAGGTACTCGGATGAGCATGTCGTTGCCGACGTGGCCTAGACCCTGGCGATGACCAAATCAATCTACCCGAGGGTAGACATTGAAGCCATCGGGGAGGGGTTTGCTGAGGAGATGATGCCCGAGGAGGCGCTAGAGCTGATAGCCCGGGCGAGGCCGACTGCTGAGATAATCACCCGAGACCTGGGTCTATAAGAGCAACATATCATGTAGTCGGTATGTATAAACTTTTGTGGAAAACATGTGTAAATATATCTGTAATGTCGCCGAGCTTTGAATTATTACTCAGTTGTCATTAGCTTTACTTGATTATGTAGTCTACGCCGAGTTAATCTGTCAGAACTTAAAAAAATCGCTCAATGTAAGAAACTGTACTCGGGCAAACATGAGTCGTAGTAAGGCTTCATAACTAGAGTAGGACAAGCTCGTATATTATTGACAAAACACATATATACCTGCAGCCCCCGACTCACTACTCGGTTGATATAAGTGGCGTAGTGAGTTAGAGAAACTATACACATGAGAAATTATAAAGCTCAGGTATAGAAAGGACGTAGCTGTTCTATGTTCCATGAGTTGCTGATGAGGGCACCGTCTTCGGTCATCAGTCGGTAGGCGCCTGGCCGCGTGATCTCGGCTATAATGAACGGCCCTTCCCAGATTCGGGATAATTTGTGCCTGTCTTTGGTGGTTTGTATTTTCCTCAAGACGAGATCCCCGACCAAAAAGGTGCGGCCACGGACATTGTGATTGTGGTAGCGACGCAGGCCTTGAAGATACCTTGCCGGCTGGATTGTTGCGATGTCCCTTGCTTCTTTCAACTGATCTAGCTCGAAAAATCGGGTATTGTTTGAGATGTCTTCTGAGTAGGCCCGGACTCGCGGAGAGCCGAACTGTAACTCTGTCGATAGCATAGCCTCAGCACCGTAGACCAAAAAGAAAGGGGATTGCCTTGTTGCCCGACTAAATGTGGTTCTAAGAGACCAGAGAACAGATGGGAGTTCTTGTATCCACCGGCCCGCGTATGGTTGTAGTCAGTCGAATTTCCTGGCCTTGATGCCTTGTAACACCATACCGTTGGCTCGTTCGACCTGCCCGTTGCTACGCGGGTGTGCCACATATGCATTGCAGATCTTGATGCTAAAATCTTCGCAGAAGTCTTGGAATACGCCGCCTGTGAACTGAGTACCGTTGTCGATGATGATGCGGTTAGGGACCTCGAATCGGTATAGTATACTCATGATGAAGTCCTTTGCTTGTGCTGTTGTTATAGTTGCAACGGGTTTGGCCTCAATCCACTTGGTGAACTTGTCAATTGCGACGAATATATGTGTGAACCCTCCTGGCGCTTTCTTGAAAGGCCCGACCATGTCGAGTCCCCATACTACGAATGGCCCAGAAATAGGGATAATTTGGAGTTCTTGGGCTGGGAGAATTGTTTGTCTTGCGTAGAACTGGCAACCCTCACATTTGCGAACAATTTCTTTTGCGTCTGTTACTACTGTGGGCCAAAAAAATCCCTGCCGGTAGGCCTTTCCGACTAACGTCCTGGATGCGGCATGGTTGCCACATATGCCCGAGTGGATTGACTGCAGGATCTGCTTGCCCTTCTCAGTGGTGACGCAACACATGAGGACACCGGATGCGCTCCTTCGGTACAGGTCTTCTCCGACTAGCAGGAAGCTCTTGCTTCGACGTTTGACTTGCTCGGCTTGACTGCGATCGTCTGGGAGTTCGTCATCCAGGAGGAATTTGACAACAGGGGTCCGCTAGTCTTGACATATGTGCAGAACCTCATCTATAGACGGGGTAGGTTCGCCTCCCGACTGTTTCGGCGCCGGTTTCTTCTTGACTGATGGCTCCATAAGTTGCTTGACAAAGATTCTAGTTGGAATCGCTTCTCGCTTGGATCCCATGTTTGCCAGGTCATCTGTAGCATCGTTGTATTGTCGTAGGAGATGTGTTATCTCCAGCCCGTCGAACTTGTTTTCTAGCCTGCGGACCTCCTGACAGTATGCCGCCATGGTATCATCAAGACAAGTCCAGTCTTTCATGACTTGGTTCACCATGAGTTGAGAATCCCCGTGCACAACCAGTCGACATATGCCAAGTGATATAGCAATCCGGAGCCCGTGGATAAGTGCCTCATACTCGGCGACATTGTGGGAAGCCAGGAAGTGGATTTGTAGAACGTACTTGAGTTTTTCGCCTGTGGGGAATGTCAATATGACTCCAGCCCCAGCGCCACTGATCCGTAGAGAACCATTGAAGTACATTGTCCAGTACTCTAGCTTCGCTGTTGATGTAGGCAGTTGAACTTCTGTCCACTCAGCCACGAAGTCAGCTAGAGCTTGTGATTTAATTGTTGTCTGTGGCTGAAAGGTGGTATCGATCACCATCAACTCGAGTGCCCATTTAGCGATTCGGCTGGTGGCCTCGCGATTATGAAGGACATCCCCAAGTGGAAACGATGTAACCACCGTGAATTGATGTGCTTGGAAATAGTGCACCAGCTTTCGGACTGTGATGAGTAGGCCATATAGCAGCTTCTGGACCTGCGGATATCTCGTCTTCGAGTCGGCAAGCACCTCGCTGACAAAGTAAACTGGCCATTGTATTTTCTGGATGTGACCCTGTTCGGATCGCTCGACCACCAGCACCGTGCTGACTACCTGAGTGGTTGCCGCCAGATATAGCATTAGCAGTTCTTGGGGTATAGGTGACGCCAACACAGGAGGTGATGTGAGAAATTGTTTCAAGTCTTCGAAGGCTTGCTGGGCTTCTGGAGTCCATTGGAAATTGTCCACCTTTTTGAGTAGCTTGAAGAAGGGCATACCCTGTTCGCCCAGTCGGGAAATAAATCGGCTAAGTGCCGCCATGCAGCTTGTCAGCTTCTGGACGTCCTTCTGGTTAGTCAGGGGAGCCATGTTCATTATGGCATTGACTTTCTCTAGGTTTGCCTCGATGCCGTGATGTGAGACGATGAAGCCGAGTAACTTGCCGGATGGCACTCCGAAGGCGCATTTTTCCGGGTTCAACTTCATCTTGAATCGTCGAAGATTTTGGAAGGTTTCTTCCAGGTCAGCGATGAGGTCTTCTTTGGACTTGGTCTTGATCACCACGTCCTCGACATAGGCTTCCACATTGCACCCGATTTGAATGTGCAGACACCGCTGAATTGCCCGTTGATACGTTGCTCCAGCATTTTTCAAACCGAACGGCATTGTGATGTAGCAATACGCTCCAAATGGTGTGATGAAAGATGTCTTTAAGCAGTCTTCCTCCCTCAAGCTGATTTGATGGTATCCCAAGTAGCAGTCGAGAAAGCTGAGTAGGTCGCACCTGGCCGTGGAATCTACCACCTGATCTATCCTGGGAAGACCAAATGGGTCCTTGGGGCACGCCTTGTTGAGATCAGTGTAGTCGACACACATGTGACATTTACCGTTTTTCTTTCGGACTAGAACTGGGTTTGCCAGCCAATCCGGGTGATAGACCTCCTTGATGAACCTGGCTGCGAGGAGCTTGGTGATCTCCACCCGAATAGCATCCTTGCGGTCTTGAGCGAAGCGCCATAGCTATTGCTTGATTGGCTTGGCGTCTGTCTTCACGTTTAGGGTGTGCTCGATCACCTCGCTTGGTACGCCTGGCATGTTGGACAGTTTCCACGCAAATATATCCTTGTTGGCTTGGAGGAAGGTGACGAGCGCGTCTTCCTATTTGGGGTCAAGTCCGGTCCCAACTAGGGCAGTCTTGGAGGGGTCGGAAGGGTCCAGGGGGATCTTCTTCGTGTCAGAGTCCACTGAAATGCCCGACTTCGCCGACTTCTTGGGCGGAACTGGATCTTGCTCGACTTCTGTTATGACGGCTTGCCGGATGTTGTTGCGCCCGACTGCCGCCTCTTGTGATTGAGCCAATTCATAGCTCTCCTTGTCGCAAGTGAAGGCTTGCTTGACGTCGCTGCGGAGGAAGAGGACTCCTGCTGGCCCAGGCATCTTGAGCACCATATATGTGTAGTGCGGTATCACCATGAATTTGGCGAGTGCCGGTCGTCCAAGTATCGCGTGGTACGCAGTCTCAAAGTCGGCAACCTCGAAGCAGACGTTTTCTGTGTGGAAGTTATCCCGTGTGCCGAAGGTTACTGGCAATGTGATCTGCCCGAGTGGAGTTGATGACAGGCCGGGAATTATCCCGTGGAAGGGCGTAGTGCTCGGCCGTAATTCTGAACGAGGAATTCTCATCTCGTCCAAAGTCTTGGCGAATAAGATGTTGAGAGCGTTGCCTCCGTCGATGAGGGTTTTCTTCAGCCAGATATTTCTGACAACCGGGTCCAACACGAGTGGGTAACGTCCCGGGTGTGAGACCCGATCTGGGTGATCTACGCGATTGAAGGTGATGGCCATCTCTGACTAGTGCAAGTACTGGGGGGTGTCCGTCATAGAGACTGTGTTGATGTCGCACGCTGATAGCTTCTGTTTGCGCTTAGACTCGTACGTGAGCGGCTCTCCAAAAATGTGATTGAGCTCGGCTTGGGGATCTTGAAAATCATCAGCCGGACCCTGATCTAGCTTGTTTTTGTCCTTGTCGGCGCCAGATGATGAAGCCTGCTCAGAGGCAAACTTCTTAAGCATGTAGCAGTCTTTGGCTGCGTGCTTGCCCTTAGGGTGGAAGGGGCATGGCCCGCTCATGACATTCTAGTAGTCATTATTCCGCTGGGGCCGCGACCGAGTGCGCTCCATATTGGCCACCTCGTTGTCCGACTTCCGCTTGTGGTTGCCAGACTTGTTTTGAGACGGCTCATTGTCGGCTTTCGCCTTCTGGTCTTTCTGTCGGGACTCCTTCTTCTCATCGAGGACCTCTGCGACCACTTCAGCCAAGTCAGCGTATTTGTTGGCCAAGTCAAAAAGAGCCTGGACAGAGGGTGGTGGCTTCCGAGTGAATTTCGTGATGAACGGGGCATCCTTTACTCCCTTGCGGAAGGCGGCGATGACGGCCTCGTCTCGGATCATTGGGATCTTGTTGCGCTTCTCGGAGAATCTCTTGATAAAATCTTGTAGAGACTTGTTCTTCTTCTGGTGTAGTTGATACAAATCATGCTCAGAAGATGGCCTCTCGTAGGTTCCCTGAAAGTTGGCATTGAACCGCTCCCTGAGTTCTCCCCAGGAACCAATCGACCGCCTCACGAGCCCTGTCAGCCATGGCTTTGTTGTCGCCCCCAGTAGCTCGAACTGCTAGGGTATATACGGTGAGCCAGGACTTGGGATTTGTTTTGCCGTCATACTTTTCAATTCTTCTGGGCTTAAAGCCAGTTGGCCAGTCAACGTCCTGTAGCTCCCGAGCGAAAGCTGGGATGCCTTCGTCTTCGTGAGGGCTCGGGCTTCGACCACGATGGTTAAACCACTCGTGATGGAGACCGAAGTGCTCATTTTCATCCTCCAGTCGGCGGCGCTAGTTTTCGTGTCGTTCGTGGCGCTGGGCATTGATGGTGTGGCGGAGGTTGTGTTGTAGGCGCTCTCGGAGGTCTTGGTTGGGTCGGCGGTCATACTAGTGACGCTACCGACAGTCATTGCCGAGTGACGTTTGCCTGGACTCCTCGCGTGGCCAACTTAAGCCAGCCGCCCGACACCATGCTGATGTGGATGAGCCCGCTGCTAGAGATCCCGATCGATTAGTCGGTACCACGGTGTCGCCCGACTGCTGTTGTTGTTGCTGGCAAGCAGCAGTCGTGATCATCGCCTTGATCTTGGTGATAGTTGGGGTGGCCTGGTGATTGGGCCCGAGCTGGAGCGTGTCTAGCAAGGTTGCGGCGGCCACAACATTCTGTTGTGGCGTGACGAAGACGTCGTGATTGCCAACTTTAGTTTGGAGAATTTGCTGCTGAGCTGCTCGCCCTGCCTTGCGTAGCCCATCATTGCGAGCCTCGCGGTCAGCCTCCTCTTGTTGTTGCAGTCGGTGCGCCTCCTCCTGTTGCTCCTCTTGTAGTCGGCACACCTCGGGTGGTGGTGTTGAAGCCATAAAGATCTCGCGGGGGAGGAGGAAACTCGCCAGACTGGAGTCCGAACTAGCGTTCGAACCATTATCCGACTTGGAGTCGGACTCTGAGTAGTTTATCGGAGTAAGAACGACCCCAACCTCTCTAGATCCAATCTGAAACGGCGCTTGGTCGTGTCCAAACTGAATTGCAGGAGATCGGGTCTGCTGCACGGGATGTAGACCCGCAGCATTGCTGAATCTGTGTGGGAGATTGACGATCTCTCCCCTTCTTTGCCCAACCCGAGCTAGCTCAAGCCTAGCGCAAGTCGGACGCCGAAGGAGAGAGTTGTCCCAATGCTCAGCGAAGTGAAGGACTGCCGCAGTAGTTCGTTGAAGAAGATTGCGATATCCTGTGGGCCGACTGGCGCAACGTCGACTGGTTCCTCGGCCGGTTGGATTGGATCTGCTTCGGCCAAGGTGAGGTTGCCGATCTGGTCAGCGATGAAATCGAGGCTTCCAAAAGAGATTATGTCTCCAGGGGAGAACTTGTCGCTGTCGATTCTGGTTGTTGCATCCATCGAACTTGTAGGTGTGAAACTCGCCGGAGCCCCTACCTGGCGCGCCAACTGTCGATGTTTTACACTGGCAATATAACTATAGGGCTACTCGGCAAGGGGAAACTCGGTGGATTGTAGAGGAACACAGAGAGATTTTATACTGGTTCAGGCCCTCATCGTGAGGTAATCCCCTATGTCCAGTTGTGGTGTTATTCCTCTGAGGAGTTGTGTCGATCAATGATTTCGTGATCTCGTGCCCCTTGAAGGGTGCCCTGCCTCCCGTTATATACTAGGGGGCAGGGGTACAGGATAAGGATCCCAGTCGGATACGGCCAAGGGATTTCCCTCTTAGAGATAGAAACTTATCCGACTAAGACTATGTTTTCCTTATTGTACAAGGCAAAGTTTGTTGGGTGCTATCTTATCTCTAACTACATGATTTGGCCCATTCTCTATCCGAGTGGCCCACATGCTGGTGGTGAGGTACCTGGGGCCCATGGCCTCCACACAATCCCCTAAAGTTTGGCTCGGATACGGCCCAGACCTCATCGCCGACTTGGAAGAAACCTTTCAAAGCCTTCAGAGATTCAAGATGAAACTGAACCCGAAAAAGTGTGTCATTGGAGTACCATCGAGAAAGCTACTCAGCTTCATTGTATCGCAACAGGGTATCGAGGCAAATCTAGAGAAAATCAATACAATCATGAACATGGCACCCCCGACTAGCCAGAAGGATGTACAGAAGCTAACCGGCTACATGGCGGCACTCGACCGATTCATTTCCAAACTCGGTGAACTGGGTATGCCCTTTTCAAATTACTGAAGAAAGTTGACAATTTTCAATGGACGCCTAAAGCCCAACAAGCTTTCGAGGACTCCAAGAACTTCCTCATGTCACCACCCATGTTGGCGTCACCAATACCCCAGGAACCACTTATGTTGTGTCTGGCGGCAACCACACAGGTAGTCAGCATGGTGTTGGTCCTCAAGTGGGCAGAACCAGGCCACATATAGAAAGTTCAAAGGCCAATCTACTTTGTCAGCAAAGTTCTAGGCGAATCCAAGATGAGATATCCCCAAGTCCAGAAGCTTCTATATGGCTTGCTCATAACTGTCCGGAAGTTCGTGCACTATTTTCAGTCGCATCATGTTACAATCGTCACATCATATCTGTCGATGTTTTACACCGGTAATAAGAATATGGGGCTACTCATGAGACCTAAACTCGATGGATTGCAAAGGAACATGAAATAATTTATACTGGTTCAGGCCCTCGGGATGAGGTAATACCCTACGTCCAGTTGTAGTGTATTGCCTTTGAGGTTTCTCTAGTGAGATTCTTCTTCTTCTTATGCCCTCGGGGGCACCCTGCCTCCCCTTATATACTAGGGGAAAGGGTTACAGAGTAGGAATCCCAGTTGGACTCCGACCAAGGGATTTCCTTCTATGAATACAATGTGCCCGACTAGGACTATATCCTTTCCTTGTCGTACAAGGTTATGTATGTTGAGTCTTATTGTATCCCTAATTACAAGGTTAGGCCCATCCTCTGTAGATGTATGAATAGTGTGTGCTGAATAGGCACACCTATTAAGTGTAGCCCCCGACTTTGTGCTTAATTGTGAAGACAATTAAACATAAAGTCAAAGATCTTTAACCTGATAATCTTTCCCGAGTAGATTACTACTGGTATATGAGATTCTTCGATATCATGTCAACCGGAATAAACTTTAGTCTTGCCGAGTAGGGTACTACTCGTATATAGGACTCTTCGACTTCATATCAGTTGAAATGTGTGTTTATAGTCTTGTTGAATAGGATGCTACTCGTATATGGGACTCTTTAGCTTCATATCAGCTGGAATAAGGGGTTTATAGTCTTTTCCGAGTAGCGTCCCACTTAGAAGTTAGACTCCTCCACATCATGTCAGCGGGAAAAGATATTTATAGTCTCTCCCGAGTAGTGCACTACTCGAAAGTTAGACTCTTCAGCATCATATCAGCCGGAATAATGTTGCTTATGCCAACTAGTGGCCACGCATGTAGGCCGAGTACCACTTTATGAAAATAAATCCACAGCGTGGTTAGGTGTACTCGAGAAAGATACCTGCATCCACAATTTTAATGAAGACCAGCTTGTGATCCATGTAAGAATATATCCTCGAGACCTGTTGGATAAAACAGACACCCAAACATATATGTTTAGCAATAAGGCTCTCATGAAGCATATCTGTTTACCTCATCGGCTCCTGTTAGTAGCACCAGCACTATAATTTCAACTCAGCCTGCGGGCGGCCCACATGGGGCATGCTACTGTAGGAACTCATATCTTGGTGGCCTAGTGCTGACTGTGTAGGCCCAAGCCCATCTAGTCGGCATCGGCTCTATAAAAGCGGGGAGAGAGAAAAAGATTCCTTCATCTTCCCCAAATCATGGGCCCCGGGTACCTCATGACAAGCATATGGGCCACTCGGACAGAGGATGGGCCTAGCCTTGTAATTAGAGATATAGCTAGATTCGGCGGACTTTGCCTTGTATAGAAAGGAATATACAGTCCTAGTCGGGTGCGTTATATCTCTAAGGGGAGATCTCCTAGTCGTAATCCGATGGGGACTCCTACCTTGTGACCCTGTCCCCCAGTATATAAGGGGAGGCAGGGCACCCCATGAGGGCAGAAGAGGACACATAAGCTCGCAGGTTGAGTTGGTTCACCAGAATCACCACCACAAATCCTCAAAGGAATAACACCACAACTGGACGTAGGGTATTACCTCACATCGAGGGCCTGAACCAGTATAAAATCTCCCTGTGTTCCTTTGCAATCCACCGAGTTTCCATCCGCCGAGTAGCCCCATATATTTATTGCCGGTGTAAAACATCGACAGTTGGCGCGCCAGGTAGGGGCTTCGGCGCGATCTACATCTACAAGCTCGATGGATCCAGCAACCGGAGTCGACGGCGGCAAATTCTCTCCCGGAGATACAATCTCATTCGGAAGCCTCGACTTTGTCGCCGACATGTTCGGCAATCTCACCTTGGCCGACACGGACCCGATCCAACCGGCCGACGAACCAGCCGACTCCGCGCCAGTCAGCCTATACGATGCTGTAGCAATCTCTTGCGACATGCTGCGGTGATCTCCAATATGCCCGAGTCCAGGGACAACTCTTTGTTTCGGTGTTCGACTCGGACTCGGTTTTGAGCCGGCCGAGATTGGGCCAAAAAAGGAAGAGATCGTCAATTTCCCGTTCGGACTCGGCGACGCCGCGGATATCTACAATCTACATCCGACGTGGCAAACCCGATCCTCTGGAGTTCGACTCGGATACGGCCCTGAGCTGCTCGAGATCGGATCTAGGGAGGTCGGAGTTGTAATCGCCCCCATCAACTATTCCGACTACGACTCTCAGTCGTACTACGACTCCCAGTCAGATTCCGACTCCAAGTCGGATACCAGCTCGGCAAGCTTCACTCCGCCACGAGAAATTTTCATGGCATCCAGAGGCTCTACTCCTATTCAGGAATCATGCCGACGACACGAGCCACAAGAGGAGGAGGCCTGCCGACTGCAAGAACAACAGGAGGAAGAAGCAAGACGCCTGCACGCCCGCAACGACGATCTCCGCAGGGCTGAGCAAACCGCTCAGCAGCAAATCCTCCAAACCCGAGTCGGCGACCACGATGTCTTCGTTACTCCCCAACAGAACATCGTGGCCGCTGCAACTCTACTGGATACACTCCAGTTCGGACCTGATCACCAGGCCACCCCGACGATCGCAAGGATAAAAGCCATGCTTAGAGCTGCTGCATGTCAACAACACCAACAGTCGGGTGATACCCTCATACCGACCAACCGGTCGATTTCCCCAACGGCAGTCTCATCCGCTTCAAAGCGACGCCGAGCAGCCGGCTCTAGTCGGCAGCACTCGGAGTCACACCAAACGTCACTCGGCAACCCCAACGACGACCGGCGGCTCCGAGGCCAACCACGGCGTGACCTTCAGGAAAACGTCAGCGCTTGGTGCCGCGAACGAGAGGAGGATGAGCAACGCCAGCTGGAAGATGAGAACGAGCGCTTTGGCCTCCACCACGAGCGGTTTCACCGCCGTAGTCGGGGTCGGAGTCCTCATGAAGATGGAGTACCGGCCTTCACCCAGGAGCTACAACAGGTCGACTGGCCATCGGGTTTCAAGCCTACAGGCATCGACAAATACGACGGCAAGACCAATCCTGAGTCCTGGCTCACGGTCTACACTTTGGCGATCCGAGCAGCTGGAGGAAATCACAAAGTCATGGCTAACTACCTCCCGGTCGCTTTAGCCGACTCGGCGAGGACATGGCTAACAGGACTTCCCAAGCAATCAATCGGCTCTTGGGGAGAACTCCGGGAACGTTTCATCACCAACTTCCAGGGAACATACAAGAGGCCATCTTCCGAGTACGACCTATATCAGTTGCGTCAAAGGAAGAACGAGTCTCTTCGTGACTTCATCAAGAGGTTTTCTGAGAAGAGGAACTCAATCCCGAAGATCAAGGACGAGGTCGTCATCGCCGCCTTTCGAAAAGGAGTCAAAGACATCTCGTTCATCGACAAATTCACGCGGAAGCCTCCCAACTCTGTCAAGGCCTTATTCGACATGGCAAACAAATACGCCGACTCAGCCCACGCTGTTGCTAAGGCCCTTGAAGATAAAAAGGCATCCTGACAGAAGAAGCGGGAGGGCACCAATGACGCGGTCCCGACTAAAGCCGGGAATCGCAAACGCAAGTCAGACGGCTTCATTGTGGCAGTCGGCCACAATCGTCTTCGACTTTCAACAACTGAAGATTATCAGAACAACAAGTGACACGCTCAGGGGCTCATAAGCTCAAACGCAAGGATGGCATCCCCACTCTGAAATACCGAACAGCTAAGTCGCTTCCTGATAAATATTTCTTCACTCGGCCTTGCCAATGCCGCTTACACCTAATAGGTGCACAAGCTGCACATTTACTTTTTTTCTGTTTTTGCTCTTAAATGATTGCAAAAGTACTCGAGTAGCATAAATCTTGATCCGTGAAACTTTGCTCCATGTAAGACGAACTCAAGTCACCCAAAACACGTGTCCGGGAAAGAGCCATGAGCCAACTCCCGACGCTAGGGGGCTATGACTAGTCGGGCAGAGTGCTTAAACGTAAGGGGTCAACTACTCGAGGAAATTAATATCAAAAAGAGAGAGAACACGTATTTACATATATTGTAAAATACATATTATTCGGGTGATTATTTCCATCATCAGATGCTACTCATCCGATATCTTTATATTGCAGGCCCAGCTCCGGATACGCGTGATAGGAACTCAGGGCTGCGAGCCTATCTCCTACGCTCGGGGGCTGGACAAGTCTGCCAAAATACACTCGGGATGCTCCATGAGGGCTACTTACCGAGTACTTGCGCCAGTCGGGACGTCATCTTCCCCGGCTACGCTCCATGTGAGCTGACAACCGACTTCCGGCACTAGTCGGGGGTCGTATATCATTCGGCTGGGTGAGGTACGCCCCATGAGGGTCGCTAGCCGAATCCTATGCTCATGCAAGGTTCGGGTACCTCGCTTGGCTATAACTCTGTTGGGTAGGGTATGCCCCATGAGGGTCGCTAGCCGAATCCTATGCTAATGCAAGGTTCGGGTACCCTGCTCGGCTCTTCTAAAGTCAGAGAAGACTTACATCATCAAAGCGCATCCGGAGTTCTCATGCACTGCGTCACACCTGAGGAGGGCAAGCAGATCCTGCAACATACCTGCTCGGGCACCTGTGGCAACCAGGCTGCATCCAGAACATAAGTCGGAAAGGCTTGCGAATAAGGATTTCTCTGGCTGATTGCGGTTATCGACACCAAAAAACTCATCTTGACAGGCGATGGATGATACTTCTATAGAGCTATGCCGGATAGGTCGGCTCAGGCCGTCTTACTTGGTAGCAGCCACCAAGATATGAGTTCCTACAGTAGCATGCTCCATGTGGGCCGCCCGCAGGCTGAGTTGAAATTATAGCACTGGTGCTACCCACAGGAACCGATGAGGTAAACAGATATGCTTCATGAAAGCCTTATTGCTAAACATATATGTTTGGGTATCTGTTTTATCCACCAGGTCTCGAGGATATATCCTTACAAGGATCACAAGCTGGTCTTCATTAAAATTGGGGATGCAGGTATCTTTCTCGGGTACACCTGACCATGCCATGGATTTATTTTCATAAAGTGGTACTCGGTCTACATGCGTGGCCATCAGTTGCCATGAGCAACATTATTCCCACTGACATGATGTGGAAGAGTCTAACTTTCGAGTAGTGCACTACTCGAGAGAGACTATAAATTTCTCATTCCCGCTGACATGATGCGGAGGAGTCTAACTTTCGAGTAGTATACTACTCGGGAAAGACTATAAACATTCTTCTAGCTGACGAGCTGAAGAGTCTAACTTCCGAAAGGGACGCCGCTCGGGAAAGACTATAAACACCTTTTCCAGCTGACATGAAGCTGACGAGTCTAATTTTCGAGTAATATATTACTTGGGAAAGACTATAAATAATCATCCCAGCTGACATGATGCCGACGAGTCTAATTTTCGAGTAGCATCCTACTCGGCAAGACTATAAACACACATTTCGGCTGACATGAAGTCGAAGAGTCCTATATACGAGTAGTTCCCTGCTCGGCAAGACTATAAATTATATTCCGGTTGACATGATACCGAAGAGTCTCATGTACCAGTAGTAATCTACTCGGGAAAGGCTACAAGGTTAAAGATCATTGACTTTATGATTAATTGTCTTCACAATTAAGCACAAAGTCGGGGGCTACACCTAATAGGTGCGCCTATTCGGCGCACACTATTCCAACATCTACGTTGAGCCCTTCATAGCCTCGCTGCCAGCTGACATGAAGCAGGACTCGGGAGAAGCAGCACTCAGACAAAGAGTACTCGGGAGCAATGCACTCGGGAAGACTTCACCGTGGAGGATGAGCACTCGGCATCAGCTGTGACTCAACTATGAAGGTCTCAGGGGCTACTGTGGGTGCCATGGGCCCCGGGTACCTCATGACAAGCATATGGGCCACTCGGACAGAGGATGGGCCTAGCCTTGTAATTAGAGATATAGCTAGATTCGGCGGACTTTGCCTTGTATAGAAAGGAATATACAGTCCTAGTCGGGTGCGTTATATCTCTAAGGGGAGATCTCCTAGTCGTAATCCGATGGGGACTCCTACCTTGTGACCCTGTCCCCCAGTATATAAGGGGAGGCAGGGCGCCCCATGAGGGCAGAAGAGGACACATAAGCTCGCAGGTTGAGTTGGTTCACCAGAATCACCACCACAAATCCTCAAAGGAATAACACCACAACTGGACGTAGGGTATTACCTCACATCGAGGGCCTGAACCAGTATAAAATCTCCCTGTGTTCCTTTGCAATCCACCGAGTTTCCATCCGCCGAGTAGCCCCATATATTTATTGCCGGTGTAAAACATCGACACCTTCATCTTCCCCAAATCAACCAATCGCTTCGTCTTCCACCTTCGCGCCCAACTTTTCACTTCCCACCTGGCTAGGGTTAGCTGCTGCTGTTCCCCACCCAAACTCGGGCGATTCCAATCCTCTTCGTCTGTTCCAAGCCCCCGATTCATTTTTCCCCAAATCTTACCGCTTCCAGCCATGCCGAAAGCTTCGGATGTTGCGGGTGCGCCGGAGAGTGCTTGGCCAATTTCAGATTGCGGCTCGGTGAAGCTAAAGCTGCTGGAGAGTCAACTTAAGTTGCCCAGCCAAGAGGTGATTCACTGGCGGCCGGCTAAGGGTGAGTCAGTCCCAAATCCCCAACCCGATGAAACAGTAGTTTTTGCCTCTTTTTTCGATCGGGGCTTGTGCCTTCCATCTTCCGATTTCTTCCGCCATGTCCTTGACTTCTACGGGCTGGAGTTGGTGCATTTGAACCCCAACTCGATTCTTTAGATCTCCATATTTGTTACTCTCTGTGAGTGCTTCTTGGGTGTGGAACCCCATTTTATTTTCTTCCGGCATCTATTCCACATCAAACCCCAGCCCTCCAAGAATAATATTAGTGTGATTGGGGGGGCTGGTCTCCAGCTGAGGAGTGATGGGAAGAAGACATATCTTAATCTCCCCTTGAAATCTTCCTTGAAAGGCTGGCACAAGGAGTGGTTCTATTGCGCATATCTGGCTCCCTCCTTGCGTCCATTCACCGGCTTGCTGCCGGTAGTTTTACCAAGTTGGTCGGCAGAACCAACTCATGAGGAGATGGGGCAAGTGCACCAATTGTTGGGGAAATTAGATGACCTCAAGAAAGCTGGCCTGACTGGACCTTGGGTGGCTCATCGCTTCCTGACTCGGCGCATTCAGCCGCTGAAACTGAGGAGCGCATTTGGCTAGGCTTTTAAGGGCAAAAATGATCCTGACCGAGTGAGCAACGAGTCGGCTAACAAGCGCACGGTGACCAAGACCCTATTCAGTTACTTCTCCGAAGGGGTGATCGCGACCAAAGACGATAATCGCCGGGTCGCGGCTTATAGCTTCATTCGGCCCCGTACCAAGGTAATCTTTAACCTTCTTCCATGACGAATGCTTATGGGCATGTATGTATGATTGCCCGGCATTGTGTGATGTATTTTGTTGAATCTTCCATAGTGGTGCGTGGAGTTCAATGAGGACTCCCGTCCGTTGTTGGCCGTTGCATCGAAGAAGAGGCCGAGGAGCCCCGCTGCCGCCCAACCCGACTCCAAGAGAGCCGGGAAAAAACCTGTTCTTTATCGGGGCGAGGGGGCCATGACGCCGCGTGTCGTGGCAGGAGGGCTGAAGATAAAGGACACCACCGCCGCGACGCCCAGGCGGTCGAGTCCTAGGTTGAGACCTGTGGGACCGAGCCCAACATTGTTGAGCCCGGCAACAGCTCCACTGAGTGGATGGCCAGAGCAGATACCACCGAGCAAGGGGGCGCCCAAGCCAGCCACACCAGAGATGGGGCCGACTCAAGCTGATGTGCCGCCGCCGATTGTGACGCCGACTAGCCTGACTGCTGGGCGCATTGCACCGGGACCCGAATCACCCGATGGGAGACTCAAGTTCTCCAAGAGGTAAGTTGCCCTGGGTCTTCTGAGATTCTTGTCTGTTGTAGTATATCGATGTATTTTCTACCATGCAGGAGGCGTGTCGATATCGATCTCAAGGAGACCGTTCCGACCGCTCCCCTTGAAGATGCTGCCCTAGCCGCGCCGGCGCCCGCGCGCACACCTGCTAAGCCGGTGGCCAGCTCAGTTGCGGAGACTGAGGTGGTCCCGACTGCGGGGCCGTTGACACCGCCCGACCAAGGAGCAGTTGCTGAGGTTGCTGCCCCAGCCCCTGAGCCGACGCCCACCGCCGAGGCCGTTGCCGGAGCCCCCGAGTCGACCCCTAAGGCCGCAAAGGACGCTGGCGTGGGCGTGGGGACCCTGTCACCGTCATGGTCGTCGTCGTCGTCGTCGCCACCGCCGTCGGAGATCCCAAACCTCCCTCGGATTGAAGCTCCTCCTCGTAGGTTCCCTCGGACGTTCACCTGGACGACGCCTGATGGGACCGTGAAGAGTTTCAAGCTTGACGAAGTTGCCGCGAGAAGCGAACGCGAAAGCTTGCTTCACGCCGCTATCAGCGGGTCCCAGGGAGTTGGGGTATGATTCTTGTGGCAGAGTCATGGTGGTCTTCTTGTTTTGACGTCTGACTTCATTCTTGATTTGTTCTTTCCCTGAGCAGAAGCTTGTCGACCGCAACGAGGCGATGACCAAAATTCTGGTCGAGATGGCTCCCTACCTCGTGGAATTAGAGCAGCTCCGGGCGTTGAAGGCCGAGATGGAGGAGCGCCACGCGGGGAGGGAAGCTTGGCTGAGGGAGGGCACCACCCAGCTTAGGGAGGAAACTTGGGCTCAAGCCGGAAAGATTAGAGGTAAGTCCCCGAATGCATATTCCCGACCGAACCCTTGTTGTATTTCTTCAACTGAGTTGTTCCTGACTGCCCAGTTGCGTCTTGGCTGCACGGTCAAGTTCTTGACTAATCTGTCGTGCAGCCCTTGAAGCTGAATTAAAGACCCGAACAGAGGGGGAAGCCCAGCTGAAGGAGGCTAAAAAAGCCAAAGCCGAACTTGAGAAGGTCAAGGCCGACCTGACAGAGGCCAATGCCGAGCTTGAACGGGAGAGGGCCGAGTTAAAGGAGGCCACCATCAAGCTTGGTGAAGAAAAAGCTGAACTGGAGAAAACCGTAGCCAAGTGGGAGGCTGAATACGAAAGTAAGTCCCCAGCCTGACCATGATCTTAACCAATCCATTACTTATTCCATTTGTAACCGAGTCTGACAAGTTTACTCGCCAGTGGACCCAGACAGATATGAGAGTCAATGTCTAGGCCTAGTATCGGTTTTACACAGAGGAGATAAGAGTCATCAGGGAGTCACGGGAAGCCCTCGTCGGGTTCGTGAAAGGGCTCCTTGACCTCATAGATCCCAGCCCTGTGGGAACCAGTTGCAGCAGGATCCCCCAAGTAGAGGCGCATCTTGAGGACGCACCGAGTGCCTTGAAGAAGTACTCGGATGAGCGTGTTATTGCCAGCGTGGCCCACACCTTGGCAATGACCGAATCCATCTACCGAAGGGCAGATATTGAAGCCATTGGGGAGGGGTTTTTGCCGAGGAGACAACGCCTGAGGAGGCGCTGGAGCTGATTGCCCAGGCGAAGCCGACTGCTGAGATAATTACCCGAGACCTAGGTCTGTAAGGGCAACATATTATGTAGTCGGTATGTATAATCTTTTATGAAAAACATGTGTAAATATACGTGCGATGCCACCAAGCTTATCAACTCAGTCATCATTAGCCTTACTCGACCGGGTAGTTTGTGCCGAGTTAGTCTGTTGGTGTTAACACCAAAATTTGGTACGGTTCGTTATCATGTTCAGTTAAGGAAAGAGGCTATATCAGCCGATGGAAGCTAATCCAGAAGAAGCCGAATTCAGGAAGGAATCGTGAAGACCACAGCATGGCAGTTAATTAGTTTATCTATAAATTAGGTAGCTTTAATGATTTTTAGGAAAACCTGATCTCATGTCCAATCAAGGCTTGTTAATTTTCCTTTTATAGTTAGGAAACTCCTGTTTCATATCCAATCAGGACTGTATCAACTCGAGGTATAAATACGTATGCCCGGGGACCATGTAAAATATCTCACAGATCAATACAACTTCGGCGCATCGCCACCCTTTTCGACGGGTTCTTGCTTCTTGAGCCGGGCTGCATCGGTTAGGTCCGAACTCCTGCGAGAGGGTAAGTCTCGTTACCCCGACTAACTTATCAGCTAGGACTACCTCGGTTAGGTCCGATATTCTAGCTGATCTACGGTAGTCGGCTTACCACGGTGTATCTATTCTGTCTACGGCTGCATCAGTTAAGTTTGATCTCTTAGGCCGAGTGGATATATCACATCACGCGTGCGTAGATTTATCAGCCTACTGGGTGTAATTTATCGTCAGTTTGTGCTGCATCGGTTGGGTCCGACCTACTAAACTGCAAGTGATAAGTTATTCCTGCTACGTTGATAGATTTTATGCAAGCGTCTTATCGCGATGTATAGCCGATAAGTTATCATATAGTCCATCACGATTGCATTAGATCCATCGGCTCATCGAGGTTCTTTTATCATTATTAATCTGTGCTGCATCAGTTACGTTTGACCTACTAGATTGATAACGATAGATTTATCCTTGTTAAGCCGATGGATGTTTATGCGATGTTTTATCAGAGTGCCTAGCCGATAAGTTATCTTTCAATAGATAAAGCCGACTGCATTGTCTATTATTTTGATTATCTACACTATCATCGGCTTTCCAGCTGATGCACATCTTCTATTGACAGTCGGCTGGCTTATTATTTGCTTATATCATCATCGGCTTTGTAGCCGATACACAAGTGCTATTGGCAATCGGTTGGTTTATTATCTGTTTATCATCATCAGTTTTCCAGTCACAATGGAAGACTTGACCGAAGAACAAAGACAACAAGTGGAGCAGAACATTGCTGAATTTCAGAAGCTTTGTCTAGAATCCTTCGGTATGATAGATCAAGGGCCGATTCAGAAGTCACAATTACCAAAACTTGTTCTGGTTGGCGAATCGAGCCATACATCGCCTGCAAGTTCACAGAAGCCACTTCAAGACATGGTTAATGAAGCAGTTCATCATGCATTGATCAATCAATCTGGGATATTGGTGAACACATTACAGAGCTTGATCAAGAAGGCGATGGAGCCGATTCAACTGGCTAGGGGGCAACAAGATGGAATTTTTCAAGGATATCATCAAAGTGCATACTATGGGGGGCATCGACAGAGTCATCCAGGAGCTGTCCCTGAGTACAATTATCAGAGAGAATATCAGAAGCAGAATCGGCTACCAACTCCACCTCTGCATTATCACATCAGAGATCCAAGGGAAGAAGATTAGATAGCAAGACTCACAGAGGTGGCGAGAGAACAATTCGGTCTAAAACCAAAGGAGGAAGCATTTATGTATCGGCATCCATATCCGGATTGGTTTGATAAAGTTTCGTTGCCACGCCGATACAGAGTGCCAGACTTCTCCAAATTCTCAGGGCAAGATGATGTATCTACGGTGGAGCATGTCAGCCGATTTTTGGCTCAGTGTGGGAAAGCATCGGCTGAAGAAGCTTTGAGAGTTAGATTTTTCCCGCTATCATTGTCCGGATCGGCCTTCACATAGTTTTCTTCATTACGACCAAATTCAGTTTGGGTTGGGCCGATTTGGAAAAGCAATTCCACAAATATTTCTTTACTGGGATTCAGGAGATGAGTTTAATAGATTTAACATCGGTAATACAGAAGCTGGATGAATCAGTCGCAGAATATATCCAACGGTTTCGTGATGTTAGAAGCTGATGTTATAGTTTAAGTCTGGATGATGCACAGTTGGTCGAATTGGCGTTCCAAGGTTTGTTGGCTCCGATCAGAAAGAGATTTTCATCACAGGAATTTGAGAGCCTAGCACACCTAGTACAGAAGGTATCGGCTCATGAAAGCCGATTTCAAGAGGCCAAGAAGGAATGTTGAGGCCCAAACAGAGGAATTTCGAAGTTTGAAAACAAACTCCAAAATTCAGGGGCATGTGTTAACACCAAAATTTGGTACCGTTCGTTATCATGTTCGGCTATAATGAACGGCCCTTCCCAGATTGGGGATAATTTGTGCCTGCCTTTGGTGGTTTGTATTTTCCTCAGGACGAGATCCCCAACCAAAAAGGCGCGGCCACGGACATTGCGATTGTGGTAGCGACATAGGCCTTGAAGATACCTTGCCGACTGGATTGTTGCGGTGTCCCTTGCTTCTTCCAACTGAGCTAGCTCGACCAGTCGGGTATTGTTTGAGACGTCTTCTGAGTAAGCCCGTACTCGCGGAGAGCTGAACTATAACTCTGTTGCTAGCATAGCCTCAGCACCGTAGACCAAGAAGAAAGGGGATTGCCCTGTTGCCCGACTAACTGTGGTTCTGAGAGACCAGAGAACAGATGGGAGTTCTTGCACCCACCGGCCTGCATATGGTTGTAGTCGGTCAAATATCCTGGCCTTGATGCCTTATAAGACCATACCGTTGGCTCGTTTGACCTGCCCGTTGCTCCGCGGGTGTCCCACAGATGCATAGCAGATCTTGAAGCCGAAATCTTCGTAGAAATCTTGGAATACGCTGCCCGTGAACTGAGTACCATTGTCGATGATGATGCGGTTAGGGACCCCGAACTGGTATAATATACTCATGATGAAGTCCTTTGCTCGTGCCGCTGTAATTGTTGCAACGGGTTTAGCCTCAATCCACTTGGTGAATTTATCCACTGCGACGAATAGATGTGTAAACCCTCCTAGCGCTTTCTTGAAAGGCCCGACCATGTTGAGCCCCCAGACTGCGAATGGCCAAGAAATAGGGATAGTTTGGAGTTCTTGGGCTGTGAGATTTGTTTGTCTTGCGTAGAACTGGCAACCCTCGCACTTGCGGACAATATCTTTGGCGTCTGTTACTGCTGTGGGCCAGAAAAATCCTTGCCGGTAGGCCTTTTCGACTAACGTCCTGGATCCGGCATGGTTGCCACATATGCCCGAGTGGATTGAGTGCAGGATCTGTTTGCCCTCCTCGGTGGTGACGCATCGCATGAGGACACCGGATGCGCTTCTTCGGTACAGGTCTTCTCCGACTAGCAGGAAGCTTTTGCTTCTACGCTTGATCTGTTCGGCTTGATTGCGATCTTCTGGGAGTTCATTGTCCAGGAGAAATTTGACAACAGGAGTCCGCCAGTCTTGACATATGTGCAGCACCTCATATGTAGCCAGGGTAGGTTTGCCTCCCGACTGCTCCAGCGTCGGTTTCTTCTTGACTGATGGCTCCATGAGTTGCTCGACAAAGATTCCTGTCGGAACCGCTTCTTGCTTGGATCCCATATTTGCCAGCTCGTCTGCTACGTCGTTGTATTAGCGCAGGACATGTGTTATTTCCAGCCCGTCGAACATGTTTTCCAGCTTGCGAACCTCTTGACAGTATGCCGCCATGGTGTCATCGAGACAAGTCCAGTCCTTCATGACTTGGTTTACTACGAGTTGGGATCCCCGTTGCACAACCAGTCGATGTATGCCGAGTGATATAGCGATGCGGAGCCCGTGGATAACTGCCTCATACTCGGCGACGTTGTGGAGGCCGGGAAGTGGATTTGTAGAACGTACTTCAGTTTTTCGCCGGTGGGGGACGTCAATATGACTCCAGCCCCGGCGCCGCTGATCCGTAGAGAACCGTCGAAGTACATTGTCTAGTACTCTAGCTTTGCTGTTGATGTAGGCAGTTGAACTTCTGTCCACTCGGCTATGAAGTCGGCCAGAGCTTGTGATTTAATTGATGTCCTTGGCTGAAAGGTGATATCCAACGCCATCACTCGAGTGCCCATTTAAGCGATTCGGCGGTGCCTCGCGATTATGAAGACATCCCGAGTGAAACGCTGTGACACCGTGACTTGATGTGCTTGGAATAATGCACCAGCTTCCAGACTATATGAGTAGGCATATAACAGCTTCTGGACTATGGATATCTTGTCTTGAGTCGGCAAGGACCTCGCTGACAAAGTTGACTGGCCTTGTATTTTCTGGATGTGACCCTGTTCGGATCGCTCACCACCACCAGCACCGTGTGACTACCTAAAGTAGTTGCCGCCAGAAATAGCATTAGCAGTTTGGGCATAGGGATGCCAACACGGGAGGTGATGTGAGAAATTGTTGAAGTTCTTCGAAGGCTTGTTGGGCTTTCGGAGTCCATTGGAAGTTGTCCACCTTTTTGAGTAGCTTGAAGAAGGGCATACCCTGTTCGCCCAGTCAGGAAATAAACCGGCTGAGTGCCGCCATGCAGCCTGTCAGCTTCTAGACGTCTTTGAGGTTAGTCGGGGGAGCCATGTTCATTATGACGTTGACTTTCTCCGGGTTAGCCTCGATGCCGCGATGCGGGATGATGAAGCCGAGTAACTTTCCAGATGCACACCGAAGGCGCACTTTCCAGTTCAACTTCATCTTAAATCGTCGAAGATTATGGAAGTTTCTTCAGGTCAACGACGAGGTCTTCTTTGAACTTTGTCTTGATCACCACGTCGTCGACGTAGGCTTCCACATTGCGCCCGATCTAAGTGTGCAGACACCGCTGAATGGCCCGTTGAAAGGTTGCCCCAACATTCTTCAAACCGAACGGCATTTTGATATAGCAGTACGCTCCAAACGGCGTGATGGAAGATGTCTTTAAGCAGGCTTCCTCCCTCAGGCTGATTTGATGGTATCCCGAGTAGCAGTCGAGAAAGCTGAGTAGGTCGCAGCCAACCGTGGAGTCTTCCACTTGATCTATCCGGGGAAGACCAAATGGGTCCTTGGGGCACGCCTTGTTGAGATCGGTGTAGTCGACGCACGTGAGCCATTTACCATTTTTCTTCCGGACCAGAACTGGGTTTGCTAGCCAATCCGGGTGATAGCCTCCTGATGAAACCCGGCTAC
Organism: Oryza meyeriana var. granulata; assembly: GCA_003991445.1. NCBI lineage: Eukaryota > Viridiplantae > Streptophyta > Magnoliopsida > Poales > Poaceae > Oryza > Oryza meyeriana. Next base: position 171,793 of record RYFJ01002333.1, read on the forward strand.
GAGGAGGCTTGGTAATCTCCTCCCGAATAGCATCCTTGTGGCCTTGAGCGAAGCGCCACAGCTGTTGCTTGACTTGCTTGGCATCTGTCTTCACATTTAGGATGTGCTCGATCACCTCCCATGGTACACCTGGCATGTCGGACGGTTTCCATGCGAAGATATCTTTATTGGCTTGTAGGAAGGTAACGAGCGCGTCTTCCTATTTGGGGTCGAGCCGGTCCTGACTAGAGCAGTCTTGGAGGGGTCAGAAGGGTCCAGGGGGATCTTCTTCATGTCAGAGTCCGCTGAAATTCCCGACTTCGTTGCCTTTTTTGCCGGAACTTGATCTTGCTCGACTTCAGTTGTGACGGCTTGCTGAATGCGATCGCGCCCGACTGCCGCTTCTTGTGATTGAGCCAGTTCACAGCTCTCCTTGTCATAGGTGAAGGCTTGCTTGATGTCGCTACGGAGGGAGAGGACTCCTGCTGGCCTAGGCATCTTGAGCACCATGTATGCATAGTGCGGTATGACCATGAATTTGGCGAGTACCGGTCGTCCAAGTTGCGCGTGGTACGCGGTCTCGAAGTCGCACCTCGAAGCAGACATTTTCCGTGCGGAAGTTATCCCGTGTGCCGAAGTTACCGGCAAGGTTATCTTCCTGAGTGGATTCATGACAGGCCGGGATTATCCTGTGGAAGGGCGCAGTACTCGCCGTAGAGTTCTGAACGAGGAATCTTCATCTCGTCCAAAGGTCTTGGCGAATAAGATGTGAGCGCGCTACCTCGTCGCGATGGGGTTTTCTTCAGCTTGATGTTTCTGCGACCGGGTCAGGACGAATGGATAACGTCCCGGGTGAAGAAACCCGATCTGGGTGATTTTGCGCGATTAAAGGTAATGGCCCATCTCTGACCAGCGCAGGTACTGGGAGGTGTCCGTCGTAGCGAGACGTGTTGATGGTCGCACGCTGATAGCTTCTGTTTACGCTTGACTCGTACCGCGAGCGGCCCCCCGAAGATGTGGTTAAGATCGGCTTGAGATCTTGAAAATCATCAGCCAGACCCGAGTCTGGCTTGTCTTTGTCCTTGTCGGCACCAGACGGTGAAAGCCTGCTCGGAGGCAAAACTTCTTGAGCAGTAGCAGTTTTTAGCCGCGTGCTTGCCTTGGGATGTATTTGTGT